>JAFEMH010001121.1:482500-532124 GCA_022495995.1 Adenophora triphylla var. japonica | reverse complement strand
ACAATATGTAATTTCTCGTTTCATAATTAATAAGATGCATTTTATCACATTTCGTTTATTATCGATATTTGCACACACTTTGGATTTACTTGGATGTGTTTGATTGAAAGACTCGTCTATGGACGAGGCGTGTTGGGTGAACTCTTCTGCTCTTCCCAACACGTAACCCGACTCCGAACTCATGTTTTCTCTCTAAAACAAAGGTTTTCAATGTTTCCTCTTAAAACGGCGTGGCGACTCCT
Source organism: Adenophora triphylla var. japonica (assembly GCA_022495995.1). NCBI lineage: Eukaryota > Viridiplantae > Streptophyta > Magnoliopsida > Asterales > Campanulaceae > Adenophora > Adenophora triphylla. The sequence goes on along the minus strand of JAFEMH010001121.1, from coordinate 531,882 downwards.
TTTCATTTTCTATATTTTTCGGGCGAGCGCACATTCACCTTCATACCCATGGACCCACATGACACCTTCCTAATTGCTCCTGTACCCGACAGTGGACCCCGGGTACTCCTCATTTGGACCCAGATCTACCGAGCCGTTGCGTCAAACTACGGAAGTGAGCATTGCCTATCCTTTACTTGTGGTTGCCCTACTTGCAAGGGTGAAAGGAAGAAGGTGTATGATGAAATGGAGGCTGACAGTCATAAGATCGAAGAAACTTCGGAGGACGATTATGAGACTGAGGACATGAAGGCTATGAAATTTCCTGGGGCTGAGCACGTGGACGTCATAGAGTTCAACACTGCCTACCATGCTTTGGGGAAAGGGTTTTCAGATACCCGATCCAGGCTGATAGTTGAAGATCTGTTAGAGAGAGGGAAACTAACTCCCATCCTCCCCAATGAGAAAATAACCATGGTCAGATCGAATCCGCCCCGAAGCAAAGTAACAATTCTTGCCAGGGTTACCCAAGAAGAGGTCACCTTCCCTGAATGTATTTCAGCTCTCAGAGAAGTCCTGGAAACCGGCATGATACCTGATGCTCCTCCCACGCAGAACGCTATTATCATCTCCAACTCTGAGTATTACAGAAAGGAACCAGAGTGGCTGCACTATACCGGAGATGAAATCGAAAAACTGCCAAGCCCTAAAAATAGCAATTCCTGTTGTATGATAACCATGGGCAATGCAGGCTATAAGGGCAAATCGGAGGACGCTCTAGCTCTGTGGGCCATTTGGGGGGCAACAACACAACCCCAGACTCAAAAGCCTAAGACATGGGAAGCAGTTTTAAAAGCCGCACAGGAAGGAGCCAGTACAGCTCAAGCTCAGCCCCTCACCGTTGCTAGACTCCGTCAGAACCAGTGGCCGATAGCCAAAAAGGCTCCCCCGTTGACCTTAGCAGCGTTGAAGAAATCTAGTCAAGAAGCGACTGATGAGGAAGTCAACCTGTTGACCCGATTCGGGCAGATCTACCAGGGGAACCCCAAGACAGATAAGAAGGTAGCAGATCAAGCACCAAAGGAAGACCATCTCCCCTATGCCAAGGCAGCCGAAAATCCTTAACTCGAGAAGGAGGATCCAGTGCTCACCCAGCTGAAACAAACCCAGGCCAACATCTCTTTGTGGTCCCTGCTTACCTCATCGTACCCCCACAAGCTAAAGCTGGAAGAAAGCCTAGCCCGCACGCTGGTCCCTATAGACGCTACTCCTGATGATGTGGTGCAGTTGATTGGGAACATTCATTATGGGAATATAATCACTTTTACAGATCTCGATCTCCCTCAATTCGGGGCCGATCATAACGAGCCTTTCTTCATCACAGTCCAATTGGATGAACGACGCCTCCCTCGGGTCCTGGTCGACAATGGGTCCGGAATGAATATCCTTCCGGCAAAGATCATGAGTTTGCTCAACATCAAGTCCACAGACTTGAAGCCTTCCTCCCTCACAGTCAAAGCTTACGACTCGACATCTCGAGCAGTCCTTGGAGTTGCTACTTTGGACCTCTGGTTTGGCAAGAAATTGATACCTGTGGAATTCCATGTTATCGATATTCCGATCACTTTTAATGCCTTATTGGGAAGACCTTGGCTGCATCAAGTCAAGGGGGTTGCTTCGAGTCTCCACCAGTGTGTGAAATTCATCTTGGATGGGGATTTGACAACCATTTACGGGGATCTAGTCACCTTGGAGGGCACGAATACAGGAGGAATACCTATTCTGGAAATCAAACATGATGAGGAAGGTCTTATGCTAACAGGCTTCACGGTCGAGCCTCCTAAGGCCCAAGTGTGCAACGTAGATCTGACAATCACTCGAGATAAAATCCCTCCGGTCTTGAAAATGATGAGGAAGATGAGCTATCTACCTGGCCTCGGTCTAGGGAAGCACCAACAAGGAACTCACAAACTCATCGAGGTGAAAGAGCAGAAAACTTGCCATGGCCTTGGGTATGAACCGACTTCGGGGAAAATTGTAAAGGGAAAAGAATTTGCTCTACAAAGGAAAGAAGCTATCACAGGAAGGGTCCCGGTCAACGGCCCTAAATCTCTTCCTTTTAGACCTAATCTGGCTGACTACTTCGTCAAAGGTCCTACACAGCATAGGAATGCCAGAGTCAAAGAACCTACAGAAGGATGGCTGAAGCTACAAGATGATCTCAGAAAGTCCAGGGGAAACAAAGCCAACCCAGTCCGTAGGATGTTTGCGGATCTGCCCAAGATGCCTGGGGCTACCACCACCATGGAAAGTGAGATTACCTTCAAAGGCGTGCCAAGCCTAGTAGAACAGTTCGAGAAGCTCACTACCACAATTCCGATTGTCCGGGGAAGGCTCAAAGCCCGAGTTTGAACTAACAGTGCCAAAAGATAAAACCACGAGAGGTCTTTTCGGATGATTGGGATGGTCCGATTATGCGGCGGTTATTCGGGGAAGAAGTTCGGGTGCCGGACACGATTGATCTCGGTTCGATCAAAGAGATGGTAGCGATGATCGAGAAGGGAGGACAGAAACAATGCAATTCCCGAGTCATGAGGCCGCTGACAGCAATGCCATTGAAGAATTGGGAAACTCTCTCAGGCCCGTCCGCGACCAAGGAGGAAATGATCACTAAGCTTGGATTGGTCCCCTGTCCCCCTGTGTCAACCTTTGTAAAGCCCTCCGAGTCTCTCATTGTCTAGTTCGAGTCTCTCGAGTCATCCAATGGCCTTACGCCTGAAGACTACGAAATTGTAGCCAAGACTGTATTTCCTTTCGTTCTTAATGAAATGACGAACCTTTCTGAGTATCCCTTGATTGCCACTTTAACTAATGATGAAATAACTAATAATTAAAAAAAAAAGGGGTTAACGATGATTCATTAGATAAAAAAAAGCAGACACATTAAATATATAATAAAAATCTTTAAGCAGGTCGTTCGGAAAGAGGAAAATTGAGCCCAAGCTGCCGAAGAGGTTTTGACAAGTATGAATCTGGGAACTGCTGAAGAGCCTAAAGAGACGCAGATTGGTAGTTTCTTCGAAGAAACTGAAAAGGATGCCCTACAAAATCCTACAAAATCCTCAACTCAAAGAAAGCATCCCTCTTCATCAAAGAGAACATCATATGCAGATACGGGTTGCCGTCCGAAATCATCTCAGATAATGGATCCCACTTTGAAGGGGAATGCGACAGGCTACTGGCAGAATTCAGAATAACCCGTCACAAGTCATCTCCCTATAGGCCCCAAACCAACGGAGCCGTCGAAGCAGCAAACAAGACCTTGGAAAACATCATTCGGAAAATGGCTGTCCGAGGTCGATATTGGCCCGAGAAGCTACACCTTGCCCTCTGGGGCTACAGAACATCCGTCAGAAGAGCAACTGGGGAAACACCGTTTGCCCTCACCTACGGAATGGAAGCCGTACTCCCAATCGAGCTAGAAATCCCCTCACTACGTGTGCTGTTGGAAAGCCAGATCAACGAGGTTGAATGGCTTCAAAGTCGCCATGATGAATTGACCCTGCTAGATGAACGCCGATTGAAAGCCATGGAACACATTCGAGCTTACCAAGGAAGAATGGCCAGAGCCTTCAATAAGAAAGTAAAAAATTGAGAAATCAAGGAAGGTGATCTCGTTTTGAAAGAGAAGCCCCCAGTCCGCATCAACTCGCTTGGCAAATGGGAGCCTGTTTGGGTCGGGCCATATGTCGTTCAGAAAATCTTCTCCGGAGGAGCCATGCAACTTGCAGACCTCGACGAAAATCCTTTTGTACACCCAGTGAATGGCGACAAGCTGCGCAGATACTACGCGTAGAACATTGAGTCACAAAAAAAAAAAAAAAAAAAACAACAAAAAAAAAATATATCAAAAAAATAGAGTGCTAAAAGAGTAATACCCAACTAGGTTGAAAACCCGAAAAGGACGACCTAGGTAAAAAACAGGGTTGCACCAAAAAAAAAAGAGTGCTAAAAGAGTAATACCCAACTAGGTTGAATACCCGAAAAGGGCGGCCTACGTAAAAAATAGGGTTGCACCAAAAAAAAACAACAAAAAAAACAACAGAATTTTTTTTTAACCAGGTCGAACTACGGAGACCTGAGCCCTTTAGTCCAAGGGAACGTAGGCAGCCGGAAATGGTTCGGTCTAAAACAAAAATAAAAGTCATACTTTGTTATCAATACATTGATCAAGCCATGAAGGCGTTTCGAAAAACTCTGAAGCAATTCACATATTCATTACAGTTAAAAACTTTTTGATGAGTCTAAGCTCGGTTCACTCCTACGACTTACAACCTGCTAAAAGAAACTAAGATACATAATCAAACTAATGTGTCTGCTACGACAAGAAAGGGATACTCGGAAACCTCAAGGTCACTCCAAGCCACTCGTACTGGCTTCTCCCCTCTTCTTCCCTCCTCTTCGGGTCTTCTTCTTACCCTTCGCACCGGAAAAATGTCTGATGCCGCCTACCAAGCTCTGGTGTAGGGACAGGATCTATCAAACCCGCATCTGTCAGGGCCTTAGTAGCCCTAGCCTCATTTCTCATCTCCTGTAGCCGAGCTGGTAACATAGGAATCCTCCTCTCCTGTTGTTGTAGGGTTTCGAGGGTCCATGCGCAGCGGAATAAGCAATAACTCGAAAAACCCCAAGCCCTAGAATCCGTTCTAGATGAATAATTAAGAGAGATGAAATAGAATTACCAACCTTGAATGCTTTTGCCTTTGATAAACTTGACCCAACTCCAGATTGAATGATCTTGTTAATCCTTGATGAACGAACGGGAATCACGAACCAAAGATCTTGATGAACGAAGATCCTCTATGTTTATCCACGCGCAGAACGAACCCTAGAACTCTTCTAGGAGGATTGCTAGATCCAATTGATTGAAACACCTTTCAATCAATGAAGAACAATGGATTTGGTGGTGTTTGATTCTCAATTCTCAATTGAAATCTCCCACTCTCAGTGTTTCTCTCAAGCCAAAAAGTTCTAATCTCGGCTAGGGCAACCAGGGGCAACTATTTATACATTACAAATAAAAGCCCTTTTCGAAAACCCTAAAATCAGGCCATTTACGTATCAGTCCAGGCCCGACGGGACGACTCATCCCCCAGGGCACGAGTCGTCCCTCTGCAGCCTCCCACTGATCTGGCGTCCCCGCAAGAGGCACGACTTGGCTTAGCTCACGGGACGAGTCATCCCTTTGGGCACGACTCGTGCCTCTGTAGCACGAGTCGTCCCTCAGACACTCCCATCAACACGGCGTCCCTTCATAAGGCACGACTTGGTTCGGCCTTGGGACAGTCGTCCCCGAGCCCCGAAAACCCATTTTCTTCATTTTTGACAATTCGTTCGATGCGTGTGACCCCATAGGACCATACTATGTTGGCAATGAGTCCGATCACATCGATCCTCATAAGACATGAGCGGACTCTAGCAAGCCATCATGCCTACCCAAATAGTATGATATCAAGTTCGATTTTCCTACATAGAACATATCACAATCCCATTGTCACACGATGTTATATTGAACATGAGTCATGGTCCACGTCAACTCATATTGTTCAATGCTTTCTCGTTACCAAGTAAATTGATTAATCGAATGATATTAATCACATTAATTCATTCGGGCATGGCCATGCACTACATCAATCTTACTTACGAGTGGCCTAGCAAACATCTCTCTTTACGAGGGACAATTTCCATCTTGACTTATCATTCTTCCCAACAAGAATCATACCATGCCAATGATAGTCCTTATTGTCATCCGGTTAAAGACAACGTTAAACTATATCAAACATGATATTCATCGAGCGGAAGACGATGATAATCTCAGGTCAAAGGATATCAATGATATGACTATATGAGATTTAATTATGACATATGACCATGACATAAATCTCATAATGGGTCAAGTCCAGTACCTTGTTCTCTAACAAGTACCCATGAATCTAATGTGCATCTCCATGCATATAATCATCACATGATTATCCATTAGACTTCATACTAGTGATTCATAAGTACTAGGGACACGATTATTATAACTAAACATGCAAACACATATAATAATCAAAGAAGCAATCTCATATATAAATGAACAGTGACATTACATAAAGGTCTATCTCTATAGGCCTAGGGCACTAACACCTACAGTTGTAAGTACGCCAATCCAATTCGCGACCTTTCCAGATGCATTTTAATGTAATAAAATTGCATTTAGGGGCGTTTTGGTAAATTCCCGGTCCATTTCGAGACTTCCGGAAACATTTCATGAGTTTCACGCGAAGGAAGTACTTTTTTTGTACTTTGCTCGAGTTAAAGGACCTAGAGAGAATAAAACTATTTTGGACTTTTTGGGTATTACCTAGGAAGGTTCCAGAATCAATTTTGGTGCCAAAAATGGTTATGGTCACCTTATGTCACGCGACAAGTCGAAGCATGAAAAGTGGTTACGTTACGTCGTGCGACACAAAGTGAGCATAGACTGCATCTATAAATAAGACCCTACCCCTCTCAGTTTTGGATCCGAATTTCACATTCCTAAAGCTACTCTGCCCAAATTACGCCAGAAACTCCCTCTCTCTCTCTCTCTCATACCAAAACCACCCAATTCCCCTCCAATTCCCTCACCTCTCACCTCTCTTCAACCCAATTCCCTCTCTACTTCCCTATACACTTGAAATCCCTGAATTCAGCTCTCAGTTCGTGCTCAGATCTATATCTCGAAGTTGAATTGAAGGCTCCTACACCTAACTTAGTGTAAGAGTTAAGGACTACAAGGGTAACACTCTCTCCTCTTCTCTCTCTCATTCATTTGTTCTAATTACTCTCTCTCCTTCTCCACTTGATAATCAGGCTCCTTCTGCCTCGAATTATCAAGTGGCAACTGCAATCTCTCTGTTTAAATAGCTTATACTTGAGTCCAATTGCTTGATTATGATGTGATTTACTTGGATTTGCAATTTGGACATCATGGGAGTGTGGATCTTCCATATCCACACTCCTTTGATTGATTCGTGTTTAATTCGTATTGTTCTTACTGTTTCTGATATAATTGTCTTGTATCTGCTAGATCTGCATCTCAGTTTGTGAGGTACCTGCAGATGGTAAACATATGTCACGCGACACATGTGGACATGAGGAGTCCTGTGTCACGCGACATGTCGTGACCATCTGCAGGGACCATATTTCAGTTGTAGTTTGCTTTGTTCAGTTGTTTTAGCATTTAGTTTCATGATTATGTTGTTCAGTTCCTAGATCTGGTTTTGCTTGATTCATCTCGGGAGATTTGGTGATCTGCTTGATTGTGAGCCTCCCGCAAGGTGACCATTGATGTCACGCGACATATCGGGACAAGGGAGTCCTATGTCACGCGACAGATGTGATCCTTGCAGGACCTGTTTTCTCTTGTAATCTGTTATCGTTCTTTGTAAAGGGATGTGGCCTCCCGGACAGTTGGTCTACAAGTTGTAATGATCTCTCTTATTAAATAAAATTCATGTTTATCGCACTTGTCTATTATCTTCGTTTGCACGTTTCTTTGAATTATTTGGATGTCTAGATTAGAAAGACTCGTCTACAGACGAGGCGTGTTGGGTGAACTCTCGGTTCTTCCCAACACGTAACCTGACCCCCGAACCCACTCTCTTTCAAAAGGTTTTTCAAAGTGCACCTCTAAAAGCATGGCGTGGCGACTCCTTTTTTCAAACTTCCGAAATTTTTTCGGGCGAGCGCACATTCAGTGGCGACTCCGCTGGGGAATATGCTTTTTGAAAACCTGTTTTTCAAAACTAAGTGGGTCATGCTTTCGTTCGTTTAGACATCCAATGTATTCATTCTATGTGCATCCTTGATAATCATGTGCGATACATGCATTTTATGAGATCTTGCAATTTGTATGCCGTTGTTTGTTGTTTGTGCTTTATCTATTGTTGCTTTGCTAGTTGGTTTCATCCCTTGCCAACGAGAGGCAGGGGCTAATCTCAGTTTTGCAGGAGTATGGTTCAGTGACTTCCTTAGTCATGCGACAGCTTTGTCTCTTGCTGTCTTGTGTCACGCGACAGGTTTAGTCACTGGACAGGTTTCAGGTTCTGGTTTGAGGGCAGTCCCTTGAATCAATAAAGAGATTGCTCAGCTGACTGTTGTTCCTTTTCTTCCTTGAGAGTTGTGTGTTTTCCTTTTTCTTAATAAATGAAATGAATAAATGAAAAATTTTGGTTTTGTAAATAAAAGAATATAGTCATTCGCACACTACATCACGTAGATCTAGAACCCTCGGGTGCGATCGACGGCATCGCGGACGGTGATAATATTCGCCTACGCTTGAGAGCCTTGTCAAACCTATCCCCCTAGTGCGTTATAGGTGGCACCACACATTTAAAGCTTACCCAAAATGGTTGGTTTTTGACACGCCATTTTTCAAATACACTAAAATGAGTTGTTTCAAAAAAAATTATAGACCTTCGTACCTCCTCCAAACCCTAGCACGTGTGGGCATGTTGCCATTGCAACATGGTTTCACGAGAGGACATGTCGTTCCCACGACATGTTCTAACGAGAGATCATGTCGCTTTGTCAACGTGCACCGACGAGAGGTCATACCGGATTTTTCCTTGAAATTCTTCAGGAATACCCGTTATGCTGCCCAAATTTCTGGAGAAATTGGGGCTGCTCGTCCGTCCCATAAATGCTTTGATTTTATTTAGGTACTATTGCCTATTATTCATTTTGAACCAACACATTTGGTGTATATGTAGATGATGTGTCCATAGTTTCCCCCGAGGTCTAGATTGCGTGAAATAAAGGATTAGCCTTTCCCAACCGTTCCTAGGACTTAAAAGCCACCGATTTCTACTTGAAGATTAATAAAGTGTTGCATGAGTCCATCTCCTTCCGTACTCTTCCCTCTCCCGTACCTTCTCAAAATTCTCTACCCTCTGTCTATACACGCTCTTACCTCTTTACCTTTGCAAGACTACGGCAAGTTGGGTGTGCGCTCTCGTTCCCGGCGCTCATTGGTCTATATTCCTGAGGCGGAAGCAGTTCAAGCGCCCGAGTGGTCATCCATCTGATTCGGAATCCAAAATGCTCGGTGCAGAAAAGATTATGACCCACCAACCTGGAAGTTCATATCCCATGGGTCAGCAGAGTACAAATGATGTGTCCATTGGAAAGTTGCGGGCTACCCTTGGAGCTATTTTTCCTCGAAAGCGGGAGGCCCGGTTGTTTGCTCAGATTGCTAAAGATAAGGAGGATGACTTGTGAAGGACAGAAGGATGGAGAAGAGTCCTCATCCCACCAATGGCAACAATGCTCCTCCTCCCATCCAATGTTGAAGAAGTTGATGCAGTCGATCAGTCCTCGTAGGGTCTAGAATGTCCACTGTCGGACATGAGTCTGTCGAGTCCAAGTTGGACCAGTTTTGCTTTGCAGTGATAAAATCTTTGTTTCTCATCTTTCTAGACTCGAGACATTACTAGTACACCTGCGTTACACTCGATTGAAATGGTTTTATTCCAAGTGATCACTTGCGCTGCTCACCGACTAAATGCTTTGAAATGACTAATGTTTGAATCGATCGGAGTGAGAAAATCGACTGATATCCCCATCTCGCATCTCTTGTGCTCACATATCTTCCGTCGTCCTCACCATCTTGTTGTTCGATGAATTTGCACGAATCTTTCTCATAAGTAAGCTTAAGAAGCAATGAAGACTTAATCTCGTTCAGATTATCCGGTAGGGGCTGCGGTTGAAACCATTCACCCATAGGAACGCCATCGCCTCACCCTCACTAAATAATACCCCTTCAGTTCAAGATCGGCATGTTTTGAAACCCATTTAGCCATCACCAGAAGAAGAGAGACTATCCTTGAGGCTCCCGTGATTCAAAGAAAGATTGACCGTCTCCAAGCTCAAGAATGGCAGAATGCAATGATCCATCCTGGGGACTAGCTGAAATTCTCTCTCAAAAACAAAATGAAAAAAAAAGAGAGACAAAAAAATATACAAAAAAAAGAGATAATAAAGAAAAGAAAAGAAAAGAATGAGAGCCTAGTCCCCAGCGATTCTCTTAAAAGCAAAAGTCAAAGGATTCGATCGTTACTCAAGAGGAGTCTCAGAATGAATAAAGAGACAGCACGGATATCCCCTCACCATTACCTCTAACTGATCCCAAGCCGTCCTCTCATTTTTTAGAGGACATTCCCAATACCATACCCTTACCTTTAGCCAAAACCAAAAAAATTGACCTCTCATTCTTAGAGGCATCAAAGATGCAATCACATATTTCCCTCACCTTAGAAATCCCAAACACATACCCAAGAGCCAACCTCTCATCTTTAGAGGTTCAGCCAGTAAAAAGCCCAGCCGACCTCTCGTTTTAAGAGGTCATGATATCCCAAATCACCCGAAGACCGATCGAAATCCCGAGACCCAATCGCAGTTCCTACCGGATAGGTTTCATTCCAATACCGTCGAGATCTAAAACAGATTGTTGCTTAAAGCGGAGCCAAATCCATCCCGGCTCAAAGGATCATCAAGCGAAGATTGTGCAAATTCCGTCCGTTCATTTGATGTTATATGTGAGCATATTTCGTTTCTCCTCCGCAAACACTTGCCGTGGACGTCCCACGAGGGCTTCTACATCCGTGTCTCCCATCGACACTCCAAGAGGACATGTTCTTTCAATTCCAAAAATTCCCCAAAAGTCTCCGGATCCTCGACCTTCCAACGTTCATTCTTCATTCGGGATAACCCGAACTACGGCGACTGAGCTCCTCCCAAGGAGGAGGAACGTAGGCAACCATAGCTGGTCCAGGTCGAAATCACAAATGTATCTCGAAGATCCGGTCTCCTCAAGGACCATGCCCATACACTGTTCATCTTTCCGAGTTTGATTCTCGATATCAGTGGGCTTTCTCCCCAGGATTGATTGAAATATTTGCTCATATCGGCTTTGGCGGTTTGACTAACCCGAACATCAATAAAGGGTTTTAAGCAGCTTTGTGATCACCACGAATAAGACACGTTTTCAAGTGTCTCGACAAGTCTTATCTTTCTACATCATAGGAAGATAGAGCCAAACACTGTTTTGGTCAGCAGGGGCTTCCATACACTATTCCACACCTTGCGATGCTTATACTCTCTCAAAAGAGTCAAACCAAAAGCGAGAGTGTCATACACGTATTCCGGGATCTAATCCCACTTTTGAAAGATACGCCCGCACACATACACCTCCGAGTCTTGTCCAAATGACCGATTGATCATGCGATTTGAAATGATGAATTGCTTACATGGCCACAAGATGACTTTCGCACTGCGATGAAGCCGCATGGAATTGCCCCAGTGCCGGGCTTTGGGTAAGGTATCCTCTCGGCTTTCCTTACCAAATTCCTCTGCCAGTTTGCTTTACATTTGTCAATGCGAGGAGGCTTCGCTAAGCCGGGATTGCTCTCTGCCCCCTCTAGCTTGCTTTGTCTCGGACCAGCGCGATACACTCTGTCCTCATCAGCAATGGACACCTTCACAACCAATACTCCCGGGAGAGTCCCCGACTTGCCTAAACTGCACCATCCATACACCGTCACTCATACACTTTTCAAATCCTTGGGAGAGGGTCCATAACCCATGCATCCACCCCGTTACAAACACTTTCATCCTATACACATTCCCTCATAGCATAATGGCTACCTACATATCCGCTTGTCAAGCCTTGCAAAATCCCCACTTCCCTTCCTATTCTCCCCAGCTGAGATGGACTTGTGCAACAAAAGATTAATAATGCATAAGCAAAAGAGTCAAAATAAAATGCAAAGTGCCTAGTGTTGTGGTCTCCCCCATGAGTATCACAATAAGATAGGTGTGGTACCGTAATTTTGATCGTAGAAGGCGCCTCGAATCGCAACCTTGGACGGGGATTCCAATCAATGCATGTGGCGGACCACCGCCTTTACCATCCTCATTCCCAACACCGTCGGAAAAGAGACCGAGGTTACCTCGGCCCAAAGCGGTGCTTGTCGAAAGGAAAAGAACCCCAAAGGCACGCCCCCCGAGAATCCAGGTAATAATGCTCACGGACTCGATGACATTAAAGGCATGTTCCGCTTGTGCGAGATGATCTTCGCACCTAGAGCGATGAGCGATTTCGGTCGAGCCCGTTCGACCGAGAATGATTTTGATGCGAGCCCGTCCCATGAATAGCCACCCGGGCAAGTCGTCAACGGCGTGGTTATAGCCTAAGACCCTCCGGCACCCACATCTACCCCCGCAAGTCCAATGATCAGCAGGAGTGGCCTTGCACCGAATCTCAAAGATTGCCCCTGAAAGCGGTCAGGGATGGAAAAGTCCGCGCCTTTATGCAGAATCACCCCCGGGGGCACGTCAAAAGCCATAAGCCCCACAGTCGGCCGTCAATAAGATGTTTTGCGCCGGCAAGCTGGAAGTCCCCGAGCTTACCAAGCAAAAGCTAAGGACACAAAGAGCCGAACCGTCGATAATTTCATTTTGCCAATGACGAGTCAGATGGCAGAGGTGCAAACCAAAGTCTGTTGCCCGGCCAAGCGGCCCCGTCCCAGTAATGAATTACCGTGAGGATCAAGTCAACGGTCAAACACGAGAGTCCCAGGCTTACCAAGCAAATGGCTAAGGACAAGCAAGAGCCGAGTCGAAGTGGTTAGTGGCATTTCCATTGCCTGACAAGCCGAGGTCGCGTCAGGGTCCCAAAAGCAAAGTCTCAAGCGGCCCCGGCCGAGGCAAGCGGCCCCGTCAGGCGGCACGGTGATTAATGGTCAATACCAGTTAAGTCTCAAAACCGATGCTCCCACCCGAGGTTCGAACCTCAGCAGACCCGCTCACCGAAGCAGGCGCTCAATTCGATCTCCGCCGGCTTGTGAAGCCTCGCAGTCTCCCGCGGGATTTGTCGGAACGCCTTAGTAGCATAGGACTTCCTCCGAGTTCGGGCGCCTACATCGGAGTCATCCCCGGCGGCGCAAACTTCTCAACAACGATCTCTCCCACCCCTCAAAATAGTCTCCCACTAGGCGACATGCCTCAGCGATCTCCGGATTCAAATACCAAGGTAAGATGGACGCCTCAACGGAGTCTCCCGCCGAGGTTCGGAGCGAGCCTGCAAAATCTTCCACCGTGAGTTGGGGCGCTGGCAGTCTCTACGAGGTTGGTGCCTCAACAGTCTCTACCGGATTCAGGCGCTCAAGCAGGTCTTCACAGATTGACGCCTCCAGCGGTCTCTTCACGAGGTTCGAGCGCCTCAAACGTTCTCTAGTCTTGGGTAGCCTGTGACCGGATTGAGTTCGGAGCGCCTCACCAGCTAGATCTTCCACCGAGGTTCGAACATACCACGTCTCCTCGCGGAGTTCGAGACGCCTCAAAATAGTCTTCGCAGGGCCGGGCCGCCTCCCGCGGTTCGGAACGCCTCAAAATAGTCTCCCACCGGAGTTGGGCACCAGCGGTCTTCCCGCGAGTTGGAACGCCTCAAAAGCGCGGTCTCTCTCCACTGAGGTTCGAGACGCCTGAAATAGTCTCCCGCGACGGGTTCGAGACGCCTCAAGACCTGTGAGTCTCCCACGCGTTCGGACGCCTCAAAACTTGAGTCTCTCCACCGAGGTTCGAGCGCGCTCCCAGCAGTTCGAGCTCTCAAGCAGTCTTCCATGGTTCCGGACGCCTCGCTTGAGTCTCCGAGGTTCGAGACGCCTCAAATAGTCTCCCACCGAGGTTCGAGACGCCTCAAGCAGTCTTCCACCCGAGGTTCGAGACGCCTCAAAACGAGTCTTCCGCCGGCCGAGTTCGGGACGCCTCAGCGGTCTTCCACCGAGAGTTGAGGACGCCTCAAAAGCAGTCTCTCCCACCGGAGTTCGAGACGCCTCACCAAATAGTCTTCCCACCGAGGTTTCGAGACGCCTCAAAAATGAGTCTTCCCACCCAGGAGTTCGAGCGCCTCAACGAAGTCTCTCCACGGAGGTTCGAGACGCCTCGAAAGATAGATCTCCCCGCGAGGAGTTAAGACGCCTCGAAATAGTCTCCCACCGAGTTCGGACTACGCCTCAACGATCTCTCCCCCGGGTTCGGACGCCTCAAAATAGTCTCCCCACCGGAGTTCGGACGCCTCAAACGGTCTCCGCCGGAGTTCGGACGCCTCAAGCGAGTCTCCACCGAGTTCGGACGCCTCAAGCGATCTCCCACGGTTCGAACGCCAAAAGTAGTCTTCACCCGAGGTTCGACGCCTCAAAACAGTCTTCCACCGAGTTCGGGCGCCTCAAAGCGGCTTGATCTTCCCACGGGTTCGAGATGCCTGAAATCAAACGAGGTTCGGGTCTCGTGCTTCCCCGAGGTTCAGACGCCTCAAAATAGTCTCCTACCAGGTTCAGACGCCTCAAAACAGTCTTCTACCAGGTTCAGACGCCTTAAAACAGTCTCCCCACCAGTTCAGGCGCCTCAAAATAGTCTTCCACCAGGTATAGACGCCTCATAATAGTCTCTTTGGATCAGACACCCCCCCCGAATAGTCCGAACTATGATTTAGCTTGATTCCCTCCCCGGGATACATAGGAATCCTTTTCTCAAAAGGTCCAGCCATCTTTTTCCCCAGCTCACCGTCTAGTCCTCCGCTTCATTTCCCCAGCCGCTCATTGGGATTAGGGTCTTATTTTATCGACAACCTCACTTCTTCCATAAGTGACATTGCCGAGGGGCTCTGTAAGTACGCCAATCTAATTTGCGACCTTTCCAGATGCATTTTAATGTAATAAAATTTCAATTAGGGGCGTTTTGGTAAATTCCCGGTCCATTCCGAGACTTCCGGAAACATTTCATGAGTTTCACGCGAAGGAAGTACTTTTTTTGTACTTTGCTCGAGTTAAAGGACCTAGAGAGAATAAAACTATTTTGGACTTTTTGGGTATTACCTAGGAAGGTTCCAGAATCAGTTTTGGCGCCAAAAACGGTTATGGTCACCTTGTGTCACGCGACAAGTCGAATCATGGAAAGTGGTTACGTTACGTAGTGCGACACAAAGTGACCATAGACTGCAGCTATAAATAAGACCCTACCCCTCTCAGTTTTGGATCCGAATTTCACCTTCCTAAAGCTACTCTGCCCAAATTACGCCAGAAACTCCCTCCCTCTCTCTCTCTCATACCAAAACCACCCAATTCCCCTCCAATTCCCTCACCTCTCACCTTTCTTCAACCTAATTCCCTCTCTACTTCCATATACACTTGAAATCCCTGAATTTAGCTCTCAGTTCGTGCTCAGATCTACATCTCAAAGTTGAATTGAAGGCTCCTACACCTAACTTGGTGTAAGAGTTGAGGACTACAAGGGTAACACTCTCTCCTCTTCTCTCTCTCATTCATTTGTTCTAATTACTCTCTCTCCTTCTCCACTTGATAATCAGGCTCCTACGCCTCGAATTATCAAGTGGCAATCTCTCTGTTTAAATAGCTTATACTTGAGTCCAATTGCTTGATTATGATGTGATTTACTTGGATTTGCAATTTGGACATCAAGGGAGTGTGGATCTTCCATATCCAAAAACCTTTGATTGATTCGTGTTTAATTCGTATTGTTCTTACTGTTTCTGATATAATTTTCGTGTATTTTCTAGATCTGCATCTCAGTTTGTGAGGTACCTGCAGATGGTAAACATATGTCACGCGACACATGTGGACATGAGGAGTCTGTGTCCACGCGACATGTCGTGACCATCTGCGGGGACCATATTTCGGTTGTAGTTTGCTTTGTTCAGGTTGTTTTAGCATTTAGTTTCATGATTATGTTATTCGGTTCCTAGATCTGGTTTTGCTTGATTCATACGGAGATTTGGTGATCTGTTTTGATTGTGAGCCTCTCGCAAGGTGACCATTGATGTCACGCGACATATCGGGACAAGGGAGTCCTATGTCACGCGATAGATGTGATCCTTTGCGAGAGGACCTGTTTTCTCTTGTAATCTTTGTTATCGTTCTTTGTGTAAAGGGATGTGGCCTCCCGGACAATTGGTCTACAAGTTGTAATGATCTCTCTTATTAAATAAAATTCATGTTTATCGCACTTGTCTATTATCTTCGTTTGCACGTTTCTTTGAATTATTTGGATGTCTAGATTAGAAAGACTCGTCTACGAACGAGGCGTGTTGGGTGAACTCTCGGTTCTTCCCAACACGTAACCTGACCCCCGAACCCACTCTCTTTCAAAAGGTTTTTCAAAGTGCACCTCTAAAAGCATGGCGTGGCGACTCCTTTTTTCAAACTTCCGAAATTTTTTCGGGCGACCGCACATTCACCTGTCTCTTGACATAAGCCTCATAGTCGGTCACGGCATCTCCGCTCCTATCATGAGGGTTGGCCCTCGCCTCGGCCCTCCTCCTCTCTGAAACAGTCAGGTCCTCCACACCAACAATGGCCTCACGCCGTCTCAAGATAGCCACCTGAGTCTCCCCCAAATGCCTCTCGTACCAATCCAAGTACCAAGTGGTCAAAAATACATGTCCCTGACGCCTGAGGATAACCCTGGAAGGAAAGACGTCATGCCTCCATGCTCGGGAAAGAAATGGGAACACTGAGGGATCCTCCATCGAAGAAGAAGCTACCACCCTGGTAGCTATGTCCTCAAAGCCCTCCAAAGGAGTCTGCTCCAAGCCAAACTGTCTCCAAACTAGAGCCGGAATATAAAAACTGGACTGAGAAAGCCCCGGAAGAAGAACCACATGAGATCCATCCTGAAGTACTCTCCGAGTCTCTACCCGCCAATGAGGCACCAACCACCTGATATCCACAGTCTGACGACAAGCCATCCAACGCTCCCATGAGCCCTGATCATCAAGATCCACGGTAACCCCTCTCCTGGCAAAAGTCCAAGGTTTGACCGCATCAGAAGTTTCGCGAAGGACCCCCAGGCGCTCCATCAGCCACATAGTCAAAAGAAACGGGCTGCCCCCGTGCATATACCGCCTCCCGGTAGCCAACCTGTCAAGAGCATGAAAGGTCTCTCCCAGGATCAAGGGCACCACATCCCGACCCGAACGGCAGTGTACGACCACATCCAGCAAAGCTCGGTGACAAATTCCAAAAGAGTAAACCATGAACAAGGTACCAAACACGCAGAGTGCAAAAGCATCCCAATAGGCATCATCAATCAAGCCTAAGCCCCTAAATCTATCAGGAAGACCAGAAATGTCAAAATGATCAGGACCACGGATCATACCTTGTGCTTCCTCCGGAGAAAGATGAAGAAGGTTGCACAACTTGTCAACAAAAGAAGCTCCTCCGGGCAAAGGAATCGCAATCTCCTCCACCTCGGGACCGCCAAGCAAAGCCCAGAATTCTTCAACGGTCGGAACAACTTCATTGTAAGAAAAGCAAAATACATGCCTTCTAGTATCCCAAAATGAAGAAGAAGCTCTCAAGAGATCATAATCCGGAACCAATTCTTTGAGAGACCACAAGCATCGTATCTTGTACCTTTCTTCAAAGAATGATCTTCTCTCGTGCATAATCTCCCTACACCACTCCTTGAACTTTTCAAAGAACAACATTTGCCTTTCTTTGGACAATTTTGGAGAATTTTTGGCCATTTCCATGTTTTTTCTCTTCTCTCCCGAAATTCCAGTGAGTTTGAACTGGAGAAGATGAAGTTTCAATGACATTTATGGTCCAAACCAGATCCAACCACCGAAATAAATGAAAACTGTCAGATCTCGACCCTATCCGCGCGGATACAAGTGTCATTACCAGAAAAAAATCTGCAGCAGTTTAAACTGCTGCACCACAGAGGAATATTTCGCTCGAAACCTTTGCAAAGCCTGTCCAAACAGTTCACAGCTCAAAACCTTCACACCCTTGCCAAAAAACCAGGGCTCATGCAACATTGCATTCATAATAGAAAAAAAAAGAAGTGGGTAACAAAAATCCTAGATTATTACATTCAAAAAAAAAAGAGTGTGCAAAAGAAGAAAAATAAAGTGTATCTGTCTAAATAGGTACAGTCCCAAAATCAACCAAAAATCATCAGTCAGAATCCTTAGTGGCTGGCCCTTTCCCCCGGTCCCTCTTGTGACTCGGGCCCGCCTCCTCAGTAGCCATAAATATCTCAGGCTCGGAATCGTCATCCTCGACTCCAGAGAGAGGCTCGCCTGGATCAACCGGTACGCCACGATAAGGAAACCCGAGGTCCACAAAGAAGTCATATCCGAACGTGAACACGTCGGATTTCTGGACGTGCGAAGATGACCCGCCGTGGTGCCAAACGTGCCCCTGCCCGTGCAAATCCCCGAGGATGACGTGGTCCGGAGGCAGCTCCATACCGGGATCTAGGAGAGGAGAAAGAGGAGTCTCAGTAGAATGCTCGGAAGGAATGGGGGAAGTCTCCCGCTCGACAGGCGCCGGCTGTGCCCGTCTAGCTCAGCCCTGAGCAGCCCCACAGGCAACCATCCTCCTAAGGAACCTCTTGGCCTCGATCACCTGCTTCGTCAGCTTCTCCACAACCACAACCGAGAACTGCACGGAAACAAAAACATCAGAAAGAATTGATGCAAAAAATGATGAAGCGAAAGGAAAGAAGAAGGGACAGTAAAAAGCCATACCTTCATATCCGGACGAGGTTGGAAAGCTCGTGGAACCCACTCAGGGACAGGAATCTGCACCCTCAATCTGACCCCGTCCTGAACATACGAAAAGTCCGATCGAGGGTACCGCACGACCCCCAACCCCTCTCTCTCAAGAACCTGGGGCATCCTCAGCCTCCTCAAGATAAATCTCGAATACTCCTCAATCGCCACAAACATCGAGAAGTGCTGGCCACCTCGATAATCACCCCAGGTCTCCGATCTCTCACTCGGATGCATCATGTCGGCGGGAGGCTCCACCGGTGCCATCAGAGGCGCACCCTCGCCATGCTGGCGCGTCACTCTCTCCCCCAGATAATACACATCACAGGTCAAACCCCTCAAAATCCTCCGCGTCACGGTCCACCTCTCTGCACCCTTCAGCTGCTCCACGTCGAAGCGGCCCCAAGGGTAGAACCTCATCCCCTCTTCCGACTCTCCCCACCAAAGGCGTAATCCCCGTACTTCGAGGGTCGTGGGCCCCCTAGAACCTATCTTCTCCCGAGCATGCTTGGACCAGGAGAGCATAGCCGGATATGCCCCGATGTGCTCCGCCGGCTGCCGCCACATCGTGACATGAAAGAACTCCAGAGCCCATACCTGCGAAAGGTAAAGATCACATCAATTAAGTGCAAAAGAAAAAAGAAGTGCGTGCTTAAGGAAAAGAAAAAGCAGAAGCTTATACCTCCAGAGGAAACTCAAAGCACGTCAGAGAGCTGACAGCCTTTCAGCTATACCGATCCAAAGCAAAATATAGCTCGCACCCGCCTCTCCCCAAGACACCTCCCCACCATCTCCACATCCTCCAATGTCCTCAAGCAAAGCGAACACCGCCGTCCCCGCGTGTCCAAAAAGTGTGCTCGAAAAAGCAAACCACGTAAAAGCCCTAGCACCGCATACGGCCACTCTCTCATCCCCGGCCTCATAACTCTCAATGCTCTCCACGATCTTCCCGTGGACCACAAAGATACTCCATCCCCATCCCCTTTTTGGGAATGGGGGTAAAGCCCAAGATCTATTTTTGCAGCCTGTGTCATCAGAATCGTCTTCTCCACTCAATGCTCCGTCCTTTAAAGGACAGGCCCGTAATCGCAGCGTAATCGGAAGGAGTGACCGTGGCCTCGCTCTAGAAAAAATGAAATGTGTGGGTCACGTCCCACCAGTGCTGTGCTAAAGAAAAAATCAAGCCCTTGCTCTTGGGGAACTTGATCAACCCCCTCAGGCACTCGATGAACTCATACAACCCAGTCCCAATGACGATCTGTCTCGGACTCATCAAAACTCCTCGGCCCATGACCGGAAACCGGTCCCACAGGTCAACCACGGCCTCCACCGATCCTCGAGTCGTCTTCAGCTTATTCAGCTGCTCCGACACAAAACGATCTCCACCCTGCAATTGAAAAAAAAATGTCAAAATTTTTTTTTTTTGCATTTGCATTTAAAAGCATACACATGCATCATAGACATAAAGTTTTAAAGAAAATTCGGCGGCATAACGGCATATAATGGACTTAGCCCCATTTTTCTCGCACAAAAGAAAAGATTTTTCAGCAACCACCATTCATCATGCATAAAAAAAATGTCAATAACAAGGAGTCAACGGAAGCAAAACTCCGTCTCGTTTTCAAAAAAAATGACATACAATTTTTCACAATGAGTCAACGGAAGTAAAACTCCGTCCCATTTTTCATAAAACAGCACAAATAAGCAATTTTCCACAATTCATTCATTCAATCAACGGAAGCAAAGATCCGCCCCATTTTTCACAAAAAATCATATTTTCACAGAAAGCATGCATGCATACACATTCGCATCATTCATAAAAACATATCTCATTGATCCCACATGCAACAAAAAAAAAAGGGATCCGTCCCGGATTCGGGCAAATTTTCATCATCTCATATTTCAAAAATGGCAAAATGCCCATTCTTTTTCCAAACAAAATGCATATTTGGGTTACTCATATACTCATTACAACATGCAAAGTCAAAATTCAAGGTCCAATAACACAATTTTCGAATTTTAATCACAATTTTCGAATTTAAAAAAAAAATGTGGCAAAATGCCCATTCTTTTTTCCAAACAAAATGCATA
The DNA here is from genome assembly GCA_022495995.1 of Adenophora triphylla var. japonica. Classification (NCBI taxonomy): domain Eukaryota; kingdom Viridiplantae; phylum Streptophyta; class Magnoliopsida; order Asterales; family Campanulaceae; genus Adenophora; species Adenophora triphylla. The sequence continues at coordinate 511,151 of JAFEMH010001121.1, read as the reverse complement.
TTTGGGTTACCCATATACTCATTACAACACGCAAATCATCAAAGACCAAATTCAAGGCCAAGAACATCAAATTTTCGGGTTTTTTTTTTTTTTAAAAAAAGAAAAATCACAAAAATCAATTTCAAATGAAAAATCAACAAAGGAAATGAAGAAATTCGAAGTATACCGTGCGAAGACTCGGATCAGTGGCCCAATGCTGCCACGCATCGGGATATGGCTCCTGCGCAATCGATTGGGAAAGAGAGTAATGCCTCCTCATTCTTACAAGCTCTAATCGCCTCTCCGCGACCGGGCCGCTTCCTTGACCTTGGATAGCAACTACCCCGTGTTCCATTGCTCGAAAAATCAAAGAAATCGAAAGATTTTGGAAGCTTCTAGGCCAACAATGGAGGATTTCTCGACTTTCTCTCTCTCTTCTCTCGAAAAACTGGAAAAATGGTGAGGAAGAAAGAGAAGGGCGGCGGCCCTTTATTCAAACCTGTCAGGGCTTCATTCTGCTCCGCGCAGATGGAATTGAAGTGGCAAAATGACAGTTCTGCCCTTTAAAATTCCAGGACTCTGCAGTTTAGTCTTCAACTTAACAGAGTTAACCAAAGTTAACCCTCCTTTCAAAAGAGCTTCCCGGCAGTAAAACGTAAGCCCGTTCTCTCCAACGAAAGTTAACGAAATCCCATTTCTTTCCACAATTTCATCAATGGCAGTAAAACGTAAGTCCTATTCCTCCGAGAAAGATAATGAAATCCCGTTTCTTTCATCAATTTCATCAACGGCATAAAACGTAAGTCCGATTTCTCCAAGAAAGATAACGGAATCCCGTTTCTTTCATCAATTTCATCAAAGACAGTAAAACGTAAGTCCGATTTCTCCGAGAAAGTTAACGGAATCCCGTTTCTTTCATCAATTTCATCAACGGCCGTAAAACGTAAGCCCAATATCACCAACGAAGGTTAACGGAATCCCGTTTCTTTCATCAATTTCATCAACGGCCGTAAAACGTAAGCCCGTTCTCTCCAACGAAAGTTAACGGAATCCCGTTTCTTTCATCAATTTCATCAACGGCCGTAAAACGTAAATCCTATTCCTCCGAGAAAGTTAACGGAATCCCGTTTCTTTCCTCAATTTCATCAACGGCAGTAAAACGTAAGTCCTCTTCCTCCGAGAAAGATAACGGAATCCCGTTTCTTTCATCAATTTCATCAACGACAGTAAAACGTAAGTCCAATTTCTCCGAGAAAGATAACGGAATCCCGTTTCTTTCATCAATATCATCAACGGCAGTAAAACGTAAGCCCGTTCTCTCCAACGAAAATTAACGGAATCCCGGCCGTAAAACGTAAGCCCGTTTTCCCCAGCAAAGGCCAACGGAATCTCGATTCCACCCCCAGCAGCTTTTCGAACTACGTAAGGGCTTGATTCCCCAATCGGGATACGTAGGTAGCCTATCACAGGTCCAGCCACTCGACCAGCACGGTCATCCTTCCCCTCGGCAGCAGACGTAAGACCGATCCCTTCAAATGAAGTCCACCAAAGGACCATCTTTCCCAGATCACCGAAGGAAATCACTTCAAATCAAGGTCCGAGGCACCTAAAATGCCATCTTCAAGGTTCGAGGCACCTAAAACGCCATCATCAAGGTCCGAGGCACCTAAAACGCCATCTTCAAGGTCCGAGGCACCTAAAACGCCATCATCTTCAAGGTCTGAGGCACCTAAAACGCCATCATCTCCGAGGTTCGAGGCACCTAAAACGCCATCACTACCAGGTTGACGCCTCAAAATAGTCACTCCAGGGTCAAAGACCCGAACTACGACTGGCTTGATTCCTCTTAAGGATACGTAGGTAGCCTATCATTAGGTTCAGCCATCAGACCAAAATGGTCATTCTTTCCCCAGCAGAGCGGATATACAACTCTAGCCATCAGACCAAAATGGTCATTCCTATCCCCAGCAGAGCAAATATACAATTCCAGCCATCCGACCACTTTGGTCACCCCCCTGTCAAATATGGAGCCTTACTCTTATCGACGACCCCTCTTCCTTCGAAAGCGCCGTCGCCGAGGGGCTACTGTAAGTGCTCCAATTTGAGTTGTTAGTATTTTCGTTAGAAAATTAACGAAAGCCCTAGCATTCCTAACATTTCTAACAATTCCTAACTTTTCTAACAAAGCAAGGGTAGATTAGGCATTGCTATTTAAAGTTAAACCAAGAAAAGAATCTTAAAAAAAGAGAAAAACCCGAAATGGAAGTGGCTAGAACACAAACTGTTTGAATATTTTTGAAAATATTCCTTTGGTCCAAAGCCTGCAGCTGCATTAAATGAACAAAGGCACGCCGCAAAGACATATCCGCGCGGATGACTTTGATTTTTTCAGAGGCCTATAAATTGAGCCCCTCAGTCTCAGAAATAGAAGAGCCACAAAAATTCACTCACAGCACCTTGGCGAAAATACTAGAGAAAACAGTGGAAATTCTCTTGAATTGCCACCTTTTTCTTTTGATTATTTTCCCAAATTTCTCTCACTAATCACTCTCAAACACAAACACAAAGAAGATTGGTAAACCCTCCTTCTCCTTACCCTAAACTCCTTCATCCATGCATGCATTTCAAACTTCAAAGATGTAGTTTGTTCATCAACTTGGTGTTCATCCTTTGCTTGACCTAAAAATGTAGTCACCTTGGAATAAATTTCCATGGATGACCATTTAAAAGGTCCAAATTACTTCTTACTCACTTAAAAGTGTTTTTCCTCAAAATCATTCACTCAAAAGTGTTTTCCAAAATCATTTTCATACATAAATCTTGATTTCAAAGTTAAATCTCCCCCTTCCCAAGCAAATGAAGTGCTTTAAGTCCTAATGTACCCTAAGGATGGCTTGATATAGTAGATCACCACTAAAATGTCTAGTGATCACTAATCAAAGCCTAAGGAAATGGGGACAAGCATGGATGCAAAACCCCCTTTAAAATCACATTTTCCTTCAAGAACATCTTGCTGTCCAGTAGCATTGTTCTAAGACCTCAGTCCATTGTCTAATTTTTTGGACACAGAAGAACTTGGAATTGGGTGTTGACTGCAAAATACTTTTTGTAGCCATCATCCGTAGAATTCCAGACATATTTTTACTTTATTTTTTACGTGAGTCTAATTCCATTTTTCAAATTATTTTCGAAAGGTCAGTTCAACAATCTCTGGAAATCCAGATTTCATATCTGTGATTTCCAGAAGATTTTGGTCCATCGAATCATCTCCAAATGGAAAAGTCTTTTGTAGTAACCTTATTTAAGATGTTTTGAACAACTTTCATTCTCGGACTTTCCCCAGATTTTGAAGTTTTAAAGCTATTAAATCTATTTCAAAATTAAGTGTCCATTGCCTTTTTCATTCTGGCAGAAATGACTTTCAACTTCAAGGAGTCTTTTGAGTACCAAAACTCAACCCTAAAATTAAACAAAAATCATGGGACTTGTTTAATGTCTTACAAAGAGTTCCCATTTTTTAGTTTTCTCAGTTTGAATTTATTTTGGCCAAAGAAACACACTCACACATACACACACACAAATGGTTTTTAAGCTTGGAAGACTCGTTTTACGAGGCATTCCGGGTGAACCCTAACGTTCTTCCCGGCGCGTAACATGACCTCCGAACCCTAATATTTAATCTCGGGCATTTTTCAAAGTTTTGGCCCTTAAAACAAAAATGGTGTGGCGACTCCGTGTTTTGATTTTCAAAAAAAAAGAGAAAAATCTTTTCCGGTGGCACATCGTCACAATAGTACTGACTATGTTGAAACCTTTTTCGCCAGTTACAATGTCGATGTCTGTTAGAAGTTTCAATTGCCATTATCACATATTGTGACTATGTGATATGACAAATGGATGTCAAACGACTTTCCTTAAACGGAAATATTATTAAGGATGTGTAGAGTACACAATCCGAATAGTTTGTCGATCCAAGAAACTCTAATAAAGTATGCATGTTGCAAAGATCCATGAGATGGGTTGAAGCAAGCTTCAAGGAATTTGAATCTTTGTTTTGATGAATTGGTCAAAGAGTTTGACTTCATCAAAGAACAAAGATGAATCTTGTGTATGCATGAAATTCAGTGGGAGCGAAGTATTATATCTATTGTTTTATTACAATGATATCTTACTCATTGGAAAAACAAGTTCCGACACTTAAGACTGTGAAGTCTTGGTCAAGGAAAGATTTCTCAATGAAAGATATGGGTGAAGCCGCTTACATCCTTGGCATCAAGATCTATAGAGATAGATCTAGAAGGATAAATTGGTTTGAGTCAAAGTGTTCACATTGACAAGGTTCTTAGAAGAGTCTAAGAAGAGTAGCTTGTCAATGGGTCATGGTATTTCTCTTAGCAATATTCATTGTCTTATGACAACTGATGAGCAAAAGGGAAATGAATGAAGTTCCATATGCTTCAGCATTTGGATCTGTCATGTATGCCATGATTTGTACTAGACCCAACATCTCATGTGCTCTAAGCATGATGAGTCGATACCAATCTGATCCTGATATAAACCATTGTATGGGAGTCAAGATGATCCTTAAGTACTTAAGAAGAACTAAGAATATGTTCTTGGGATTTGAAAGATTGGAAGTTAATCTTGTTGTAACGGTTACATAGATGTTAGCTTCCAAACTGACAAAGTTGATTTAAAATCGCAATTAGGATTTGTGTTTATGCTTATTAGAGGTGCAGTTTTGATTGGAAGAGTTCCAAGCAGAAATTGTAGACAATTCTACTACTAAGGCCGAATTTTAGCAACATATGATGTGGCTAAAAGAGGCAGTTTGGATCAAAAGTTCATTAGTGTTTTGGAAATGTTCCAAGTATCACTAATTGGTGAAACTTATGTTATGACAATAGTGGTGCCACTTGTGCAAACAATGGAACCAAGGTCACAACAACGATCCAAACACTCACTTAGACGTTCTTCGAGGAATTCATAAAGAATGAGAAGATGTTAAGATATACAAAGTATCAACCGATGATGACATAAGGGATTCACTAATGAAGACCCTCGCACAGGCAGAAGCATGATGGTCATGTTAGATCCATGAGTATTCGATACATAAATGGAGTCTAGTGCAAGTGGGAGACTGTTGGTGTAATGCCCTAGGCTTTAGTTATGTTTAACTGAGAACCGTTATGTATCATCTTTATCGTTTAAGTTTATTATTTGATTATTATATAGTTTGCATATTTGTTATAATAATCTCTGTCCCTGATTATTAAGAGAATAATTAGTATAATTGTCAATGGATAATCATATGATGATTATATGCATAGGGATGCACATTGAAATTATGGGTACTTGTTAGAGAACAAGTGACTGGACTTGACCCGTATGAGATTTATGTCATGGTCAAATGTCATAATTAAATCTCATATGGTCACTTCATTTAGTCCCTAGACCTGAGATTATCATGACCTTACATATGATGAAAGTCATGTTTGATTTTAGTCAAACGATATCTTAACACGATATTTATAAAGGCTATCTTTGGCATGATCGGATTCATGATGGGAAGGATGATAAGTCAAGATGGAATTTGTCCCTCAAAAGAGAGATGTTTTGCTTGGGCCCCTCGATGAGTGATAATGATGGAAAGTGTGTGGCCACACCCTAATGCGATTGGAATATCATTATAGTCAAGAATCGAGAAAGCATTGAACAGATACAAGTTGACGTGGACCATGATTTGTGTTCAATATAACATCGTGAGACAAAGGGAGAAATGGAAGTGTACCATTGAAAACGTGAACTCTTACGTTAAATTATTTGGGTAGACATAATGGCTTGCTAGAGTCCGCTTATGTCTTATGAGAGTCGATATGATCAAACTCATTGCCAACATAATATAATCCTATTGGGTCACACACAACTAGAATGAATTGGTTAAACCAAAGGAAGAATGATTGAGAGTTCCTGCATATGGCAACGTTTGTCATGCGACATACTTAGCCATATGGCAACGTTTGTCACGCGACATACTTAGCCATATGGCAACCTTTGTCACGCGACATAACTAGCCACAGAGGCGGTTTACACCTGTTTCCTAATTTGATTAGGGCACAAACTCTAAATACTAAAGTAGTATAAATATGAGTCTGTAAACAACCAAAATTGAGCCAAATTTTCAAGAAAGAAAATCACCAAAAAGGTTTCTCAATATTCTTCCATAGGTTTAAGAATCTAGAAATTCACAAGAACTGTTCTTGGTTCATTCTTACGTGTGGATACAACAATAGAGGGTCTTTGCTCGTTTGACGATCAAGGCCTAGAGTTCCAATCTGAAGATTGAAAGGTTCTTGAAGATTGAAGATTGTGATTCAAAATCACACCAATAAATTGTTCGATAGCTCAAGACCGAAAAGCAATTAAGGTTAGTAAATTCTATCACATAGGAATTCAATTTAATCGTATACAACGGATCTTAGGACTTGGGTTTTGTGTTAATTTGATGCTTAATTCCGCTGCGCATGGACCCATAAAACCCAACAGTATCCACACGTAAGAATGAACCAAGAACGGTTCTTGAGGATTGCTATATCCTTAAACCCTTGGAAGAATATTGAAAGAACTTTTGTTATGATTTTCTTGAGAAAATTCGGCTCTATTTTGGCTGCTCACAGACTCATATTTATACTACATTAGTATTAGAGTTTGTGCCCTAATCAAATTAGGAAACCAGCTGTTAACAGCCTCTATGGCTTTAAGTTGTCGCGCTACAACTTAAAGCAATCCGCCTTTCTTGGCATAAGTTGTCGCGCTACAACTTAAGGCAGATCAGCCTTTCTGGCATAAGTTGTCACGCTACAACTTAAGGCAGATCAGGAACTCTCAATCATTCTTCCTTTGGTTTAACCAATTCATTCTAGTTGTGTGTGACCCAATAGGATTATATTATCTTGGCAATGAGCTCGATCATATCGACCCTCATAAGACATAAACGGACTCTAGCTGTGAGCACCCCAACCCGGGACCTAACACGTGTTCCGAGCTAGGAGAACTCAACTAAGAAAATCCAACCTTATTTTTAAAACATTTAATTGCCTTTTAAAGAATACCACTTTTCCAACTTCAAAATAAAGTCAATTGATAATATCCCTTCTTAAGGGAAATCCAACTACAACTTTAATAAACCGAAATCTGATCAATTACATAGGGAACCTTAATTAACAATTGTTTAACAAAAGGGTTTCTAAACAAATTACAAAAGAGGAATACTTAATAAATACTTCCTAACAACCCACTCCTATACTTAACTTGTCAAGCCCCAAAAGCAAAAGTCCACAATGGAATCCCGGCCACCGGTTCGGGTCACCTGTCTCAATCTAAAGCAAGAAAGGGAGAGGGGTGAGAATAAATCTCAATGAGCTATTATGATATGCAGCAAGATGCCATACAAGATGCAACACGTAGCATGGCAACACATAACACATTATGAAAGCGGTAAACACCTTACGTTACCTCATTTTACCTTTTCCCGTCTCGAACAATAAGTCGTACATAACCGGGAGTAAAACTCCACTCTTTGGTGAATTGCCTCCAAAGACATTCACCTCTTATAGGACTCATACTCCAGCACCATCCATATAAGAAAGGATACCTATATTAGAATATCCAAAAACATAATATCGTCCCTCCTTACAACGGTTGCAAATGTAACTCGTAAAGGCTACTTATCACTCAATACCAGCAGCACGCCCCCACGCCGTGGGCCACAGAGTGGGGAAGGGTCACCGTATGATGTACCTTCAATCACTTATTGAACAAATCAATAATTGATTGGCATCCATCATACCCACCCGAACATAGTACGCTCAAGCACATGATAGTTACTTGAGATAAATCCACAAAACGGGATAGTAATATAACAACATGGTAATGTATACTCATGCCAATCAATGCCATAATGCAACATTTAAGTAATACACTATGCATAGTATCATCAACAAATATGAATGATAACAAATAAATCCACAAATGGAATAACCATACAACTACATAGTAAACATATCCACACGTTGGGATAACATAACAACTTGTCAAATATTCCACACTCGGGAAGCCACATAACACTTGCCAAATAATCCACAAAGGGGATAAACAATATAGTCACATGGTAAAATAGAATATCTGGAAATGATCATTACATATTTAGTTTATAAAACCAATTCCATTTGAAAGATCACCTAAAAATACTCAATTTGGACTCTTGAACCATCCAATTTCGAGTTCGTATGAATTAACTATGATTTATTCAATTTCCACTCAACTTCTAACGTACAATACTACCTGCTGTAACCAAATCAGATTTTTGGGACATAAGGATAACTTCTTTAGCTATGAAACCATCATATTCAGAAAGTACTCAGAAAAACACCCAATTTAGACCCAAGAACCATCCAATTCCGATTTAATATGATTAAGTTATGACCATCACAAGTTGGGGAAATTTTTACAATCCAGGGGACGAGTCGTCCCCTGCATAACCAATTATTCCCCACAAGGGGACGCCTGAATCTGAGCCAGTGCATTGGGGACGAGTCGTCCCCTACGGGACGAGTCGTCCCGTTGCCGTTCTAGGTTGATTTTGACTTGATTTCAACATATTTTGGGGTATCCCTTTCACCCAAACTAATACTAGTATATCCCAACTTTAGTATGACACTTCATTATCTCATTTCAACCCAAGGTAACACAACCTAAACCTAGATCATTTACCACTTGGTTTTCCACCCATTTCACTACCACATTCAAGCTTAACTTCTTAATTTAATTAAACCCATTTGCTTACCCTCATGACTCACTTTCTTAACCAATTTCAAGCTTAACTTTTTTTAATCCCAAATCATCCTATGTTCTTACACTCTTGATCAACAATAACATCATTCCATAAGATAAATCAAATCCTCAACTTCTAAGAATATTTCTAAGGCATTAAACAACCATTTAATAACAATAACAACATCAAATCATTGATGCACAAACAAAGAAAGGAATTCATAATAACTCACCTTAGGTTTTTAGGATGATAAGATGATCTTCAAAGCTTGATTGATCCCCTAGATGATCCTACTCAAAACACCCTTTAACTTGAATTTGGTGGAGGAATGGTTTAGCTTCAAAGCTTGAAAGAAGGAGTTTCCATGGAGCTTCCTCTAAGCTTGCTAGGAGGAGTTTGTGAATGAAAAGAAGGAGGAGGAAGATGAGTGTGGGAGATAATAGAGGGGGAGGGGCCGGGTAGAGTGAGGAGAAAAAGGGGGGAGGGGACACTTGGCAAAGAGGAGGGGAGGGTTACAACTTTTGGCCCCCCCATGAAAAAGTCTAACTAAGGCTTTTATTTTCATTTTTTATTACAAGAGAAATAAATAAATCCTTATCCCATTTAACTCATCCTACTCATTTAACCTCCCTACACTATTTAGCATATTTCCATTATTATTATTTCCCAATTTTCTTTATTTAATACCCAATAATTTCTCAAGAGGTTCCAAATTCACTTCTCACCCAATTTATCTTAATTTAAGAATTTTCAAAGGCATAATTGAACACACAAAGCTAACATAAATATTAAAAGTATATAATATAATACTTAAATTTAGTGCCTAGGGTTGGGGTCGTTACACTCACTCCCCCTTAAAGAAAATTCGTCCCGAATTTGACTGTCGCTTACCCTAAGGATCACATAGCAAATGTTACCTTTCACACATTCTAACTTAACATTCCCAATTAGATTTCTCAATGGTATGACTCTACTATACCTTCCCATAACCCGAGTACTCTAGGACTTCACTTCCCGATTTGATTCTTCGATTCTATGATCCTTTCCAAGATTTCCAATTTCATTAATAATGCAACACCACAACTTAATACTCCGAGAATACCATACAATTATTACTACCCGAATTTCCACGACCTCAAGAAAGTACAATTAAATAAAAAGTATTATAACTTAAGTCACCAAATATATCACGATATTATATTTTAAAACTTCAATTGGATTAACAACTTTAGCGCCAATTTACCTTAGACCTTGCTTCTCCAATTTCACCCCAACAAATTAGAGATCGATATTTTCTTCCCTAACAACGCCCCATACGGTTTTACCTTAAGCTAGAATAATAACTGCTATCATACGCAAACTCGCTAAGATTAATTAAACTTCTCAAGTTGGAAGGAAATCCGTCACACTATATAACCTATTCCTCACGAATTTGGGTAGTCTTCAAACCTCTTCCTCTCGACTAACTAAATCTTTCAACTCTTAGGATCGGTAACTAACCCCAAAAAGAGAACTTCAAAATATAAGATTCCATTTAAATTACACAACCAATTGTAACCGCTCTCGAAAAATGATAAGAAATTTTCGCTCCATCTAAGTTAACTTCCTCGAAACGTACGCTATCTCTTCCCCATTTTGCCTAACACCACACCTTGATCTCCCGGAAATACATACTTAAAACTTCACAAGATTCTCACGTCCACTAGGTAAGGTAAGGATTGGGTCCAAGGCCAACCTATTTTCCATCACTACAATATGATTCATCCTTATTACATCCTACACCATTTATACGTCCTTTAGAGTCAACTTAAAGCAACGACTCTACAATTCTTAAGAATTCCTTAAATTCCTTCGGTAACACTTGTCAACTTAAAGATCACTGACTCAACCCTCACAAGATCCTATGGTAACATCCGAGTTTAAGACTATAGAACCCAAAATTTTACAACCTTCTCGAGCCAACTCATACTAGTCAAACTTTGTATACAGGGATTCCTCACAAGGAAATCATTAACCCAACTCTCAGTTTATTTTCACGATCTTCCCGAAACTTTAATTAACAAGGAGGTCATCAATTCCAATCACCCTAAAGCCAACGAAATAAGGGTTACAATTCTGCTTATCTAACTCAGAACCAACACATGAAATATACCGACGGAAACACATTTACTACCTTCTTACCACTAGCACATAAAATTTGGAAAAGACTCCTTATACAAGTCTAACATATACCAGCTTACTCTTCACACCTTAATTCAAAAAGTTCCACCTTAAAGGCACGTAAATAACAAGAGTTTCACGTTACGCCTACCTATATCAAATACCAATACAAGCAGCTTTAGGCATAGAAAAGGAGACTCACCTATTTGGATAGTCTATCAAGATACAACAACTACTTAACCCTCCAGGTCAAGTATATCTCAAAATCATAAATTGATAACTATACTAATTCAACCGGCAATACATGCTCGCCCACAACCACATCACCATCGTGGAAATCAAAGACGGTTCGAGATATTCTCTCATAAGAGCAGAATCCTCTAACAATAAAACAAATTCTCAACAATGTATGTCACATATAAGCAAAATGTGATGCCAAATATAAATGATATGCAACAGAATCTAACAAGTATGACCCCTAACTTCTGAGACAGGGAATTTACCTCTAGTGACCTCGGAGGGATCCATCTCTCCCGAAACCGAAACACCTACTCGACCATAGACCTTCTCTCTTGGCTCCCCTTCGCTATCTCTCTTGGTACTTCCTCTTTGTCGTTCACCTTGCTGACTGCTGCTTGAAGCTCGTCCCCGCTGCGACCTTGGGCAATTTCTCCTAAAGTGTCCCAGTGCTCCACAACTTAAACACTTGCCTTGCTTACTCCAACATCGATCTTCGGTATGTCCAATCCTCTTGCAAAATTTACAATTCGCTCCATACTGTTTGGGTACTGGCCTAGACGAAGAAGCTACAACAAACTCTCCTCTCACACTTCCTCGAAATTAAAGTCCTTGGCCGTCCTTTAATGAGTTTGGGTCCTTGTCTTATATACTTTGGTTTGTTTTCAATCCCACCTTCCAATTTTCCACTATCTTCCCCAATGTCCTTTTCGACCTTATATGCTCTATCTATGACTGTCTGGAAAGTGGTGAATTTATTCATCCATAATTTCTTCCTAAGCTCACTCCTCAAACCTCGTTACGAACTTCGAACCCTTTTTTACTTCATGCGATACCAAATGAGGGCAACACCTAGCTAATTCCTCAAATCGGGCTGAATACTGGTCCACCGTCATGTCCCCTTGTTTTAGTCCTAAGAATTCGATTTCCTTCTTGTCCCTTGTAACCATCGAAACGAAATAATCCTCGAAATGTTTGGTGAAATTATCCCAAGTTTTGGGCGTATGATCCCGCTCCCAACTTCCTTTCAATATTTGCCACCACTGATCAGCTAAACCTTCAAATTTGAACACGGCATACCTAACTTTCTCCTTGTTGGGACTTTCTATAACCTCAAAAATCCTATTTATTTCTGCTAACCAATTTTCTGCCTTTAACGGATCCGGATCTCCATTATAGCTCGGTGGGTTCATCTTCACAAATTTTTCCAATCCATTACCTTGACATCCCTCAGGTTGATTCGGAACTGATCCTCTAGTCTTCATATCTTGTACAAACGTCCTGAATAGTTCCATCATCTCTTCATTCTGAATTCCATCTATGCCCATATCTTCTTCAACTCCTAGAACTTTTCGCTGATCATCCTTGCTTCCGGCCATTAGAACGAACTCCTGCATTAAACACTCGGCGTCAATTTCCACACATTCCCACTTAGTCTAGACATCTACCCTTGACCTCCAAACTAAGCTCTGATACCAACTGTGAGCACCCCAACCCGGGACCTAACACGTGTTCCGAGCTAGGAGAACTCAACTAAGAAAATCCAACCTTATTTTTAAAACATTTAATTGCCTTTTAAAGAATACCACTTTTCCAACTTCAAAATAAAGTCAATTGATAATATCCCTTCTTAAGGGAAATCCAACTACAACTTTAATAAACCGAAATCTGATCAATTACATAGGGAACCTTAATTAACAATTGTTTAACAAAAGGGTTTCTAAACAAATTACAAAAGAGGAATACTTAATAAATACTCCTAACAACCCACTCCTATACTTAACTTGTCAAGCCCCAAAAGCAAAAGTCCACAATGGAATCCCCGGCCTCACTGGTTCGGGTCACCTGTCTCGGAATCTAAAGCAGTAAAGGGAGAGGGGTGAGAATAAATCTCAATGAGCTATTATGATATGCAGCAAGATGCCATACAAGATGCAACACGTAGCATGGCAACACATAACACATTATGAAAGCGGTAAACACCTTACGTTACCTCATTTTACCTTTTCCCGTCTGAACAATAAGTCGTACAACTGGGAGTAAAACTCCACTCTTTGGTGAATTGCCTCCAAAGACATTCACCTCTTATAGGACTCATACTCCAGACCATCCATATAAGAAAGGATACCTATATTAGAATATCCAAAAACATAATATCGTCCCTCCTTACAACGGTTGCAACAGTAACTGTAAAGGCTACTTATCACTCAATACACCAGCAAGTTTCACGCCGTGGCCACAGAGTGGGGAAGGGTCACCGGTATGATGTACCTTCAATCACTTATTGAACAAATCAATAATTGATTGGCATCCATCATACCCACCCGAACATAGTACGCTCAAGCACATGATAGTTACTTGAGATAAATCCACAAAACGGGATAGTAATATAACAACATGGTAATGTATACTCATGCCAATCAATGCCATAATGCAACATTTAAGTAATACACTATGCATAGTATCATCAACAAATATGAATGATAACAAATAAATCCACAAATGGAATAACCATACAACTACATAGTAAACATATCCACACGTTGGGATAACATAACAACTTGTCAAATATTCCACACTCGGGAAGCCACATAACACTTGCCAAATAATCCACAAAGGGGATAAACAATATAGTCACATGGTAAAATAGAATATCTGGAAATGATCATTACATATTTAGTTTATAAAACCAATTCCATTTGAAAGATCACCTAAAAATACTCAATTTGGACTCTTGAACCATCCAATTTCGAGTTCGTATGAATTAACTATGATTTATTCAATTTCCACTCAACTTCTAACGTACAATACTACCTGCTGTAACCAAATCAGATTTTTGGGACATAAGGATAACTTCTTTAGCTATGAAACCATCATATTCAGAAAGTACTCAGAAAAACACCCAATTTAGACCCAAGAACCATCCAATTCCGATTTAATATGATTAAGTTATGACCATCACAAGTTGGGGAAATTTTTACAATCCCAGGGGACGAGTCGTCCCCTGCATAACCAATTATTCCCCCACAAGGGGACGCCTGAATCTGAGCCAGTGCATTGGGGACGAGTCGTCCCCTACGGGACGAGTCGTCCCGTTGCCGTTCTAGGTTGATTTTGACTTGATTTCAACATATTTTGGGGTATCCCTTTCACCCAAACTAATACTAGTATATCCCAACTTTAGTATGACACTTCATTATCTCATTTCAACCCAAGGTAACACAACCTAAACCTAGATCATTTACCACTTGGTTTTCCACCCATTTCACTACCACATTCAAGCTTAACTTCTTAATTTAATTAAACCCATTTGCTTACCCTCATGACTCACTTTCTTAACCAATTTCAAGCTTAACCTTTTTTTAATCCCAAATCATCCTATGTTCTTACACTCTTGATCAACAATAACATCATTCCATAAGATAAATCAAATCCTCAACTTCTAAGAATATTTCTAAGGCATTAAACAACCATTTAATAACAATAACAACATCAAATCATTGATGCACAAACAAAGAAAGGAATTCATAATAACTCACCTTAGGTTTTTAGGATGATAAGATGATCTTCAAAGCTTGATTGATCCCCTAGATGATCCTACTCAAAACACCCTTTAACTTGAATTTGGTGGAGGAATGGTTTAGCTTCAAAGCTTGAAAGAAGGAGTTTCCATGGAGCTTCCTCTAAGCTTGCTAGGAGGAGTTTGTGAATGAAAAGAAGGAGGAGGAAGATGAGTGTGGGAGATAATAGAGGGGGAGGGGCCGGGTAGAGTGAGGAGAAAAAGGGGGGAGGGGACACTTGGCAAAGAGGAGGGGAGGGTTACAACTTTTGGCCCCCCCATGAAAAAGTCTAACTAAGGCTTTTATTTTCATTTTTTATTACAAGAGAAATAAATAAATCCTTATCCCATTTAACTCATCCTACTCATTTAACCTCCCTACACTATTTAGCATATTTCCATTATTATTATTTCCCAATTTTCTTTATTTAATACCCAATAATTTCTCAAGAGGTTCCAAATTCACTTCTCACCCAATTTATCTTAATTTAAGAATTTTCAAAGGCATAATTGAACACACAAAGCTAACATAAATATTAAAAGTATATAATATAATACTTAAATTTAGTGCCTAGGGTTGGGGTCGTTACACTAGCAAGCCATTATGTCTACCCAAATAATATAACGTGAGAGTTCACATTTCCAATGGTACACTTCCATTTCTCCCTTTGTCTCACGATGTTATATTGAACACAAGTCATGGTCCTTGTCAACTTGTCTTTGTTCAATGCTTTCTCGATTCTTGAGTATAATGATATTCCAATCGCATTGGGGTGTGGCCACACACTTTCCATCATTATCACTCATCGAGGGGCCCAAGCAAAACATCTCTCTTTCGAGGGACAAATTCCATCTTGACTTATCATCCTTCCCATCATGAATCCGATCATGCCAAAGATAGCCTTTATAAATATCGTGTTAAGATATCGTTTGACTAAAATCAAACATGACTTTCATCATATGCAAGGTCATGATAATCTCAGGTCTAGGGACTAAATGAAGTGACCATATGAGATTTAATTATGACATTTGACCATGACATAAATCTCATACGGGTCAAGTCCAGTCACTTGTTCTCTAACAAGTACCCATAATTTCAATGTGTATCTCTATGCATATAATCATCATATGATTATCCATTGACAATTATACTAATTATTCTCTTAATAATTAGGGACGGATATTATTACAATATGTATGCAAACTATATAATAATCAAATAATAAATTTAAACGATAAAGATGATACATAATGGTTCTCAGTTAAACATAACTAAAGCCTAGGGCATTACACCAACAGTCTCCCACTTGCACTAGGCTCCATTTATGTATCGAATACTCATGGATCTAACATGACCATCATGCTTCTGCCTGTGCGAGGGTCTTTGTTAGGGAATCCCTTATGTCATCATCGGTTGATACTTTGTATATCTTAACGTCTTTTCATTCTTTATGAATTCCTCGAAGAACGTCTAAGTGAGTGTTTGGATCGCTGTTGTGACCTTGGTTCCATTGTTTGCACAAGTGGAACCACTATTGTCATAACAAAAGTTTCATCGATTAGTGATACTTGGAACATTTCCAAAACACTAATGAACTTTTGATCCAAACTGCCTCTTTTAGCCACATCATATGTTGCTAAAATTCGGCCTTAGTAGTAGAATTGGCTACAATTTCTGCTTGGAACTCTTCCAATCAAAACTGCACCTCTAATAAGCATAAACACAAATTCTAATTGCAATTTTAAAATAACTTTGTCAGTTTGGAAGCTAGTCATCTATGTAACTTCTTACAACAAGATTATCTTTCAACCTTTCAAATACCAAGAGCGTATCCTTAGTTCTTCTTAAGTACTTAAGGATCATCTTGACTCCCATCCAATGGTTTATATCAGGATCAGATTGGTATCGACTCATCATGCTTAGAGCATATGAGACGCCGGGTCTAGTATAAATCATGGCATACATGACAGATCCAAATGCCGAAGCATATGGAACTTCATTCATTTCCCTTTTGCTCATCATTTATCATAAGACAATGATTATTGCTAAGAGAAGTACCATGATCCATTGACAAGTTACTTTTCTTAGACTCTTCTAAGAACCTTGTCAATGTGAACACTTTAACTCAAACCAATTTATCCTTCTAGATCCATCTCTATAGATCTTGATGCCAAGGATGTAAGCGGCTTCACCCATATCTTTCATTGAGAAACCTTTCCTTGACCAAGACTTTTGACAGTCTTAAGTGTCGGAACTTGTTTTTCCAATGAGTAAGATATCATTGTAATAAAACAATAGAAATAATACTATGCTCCCACTGAATTTCATGTATACACAAGATTCATCTTTGTTCTTTGATGAATTCAAACTCTTTGACCAATTCATCAAAACGAAGATTCCAATTCCTTGAAGCTTGCTTCAACCCATCTCATGGATCTTTGCAACATGCATACTTTATTAGAGTTCCTTGGATCGACAAACTATTCGGGTTATGTACTATACACATCCTTAATAATCTTTCCATTTAAAGAAAGTCGTTTGACATCCATTTGTCATATCACATAGTCACAATATGTGATAATGGCAATTGAAACTTCTAACAGACTTCGACATTGTAACTGGCGAAATAGGTTTCAACATAGTCAATACTATGAATTTGCCTAAATCCCATTGTTACAATCCTTAGTCATGAAAGTATGCACCTTCCCATCCAAGTAGGTCTCGACTTGCACCCTTTAATTTTTACACCTTCAGGTAGCCCAATCAAGTTCCAAACTTGATTGTCAAACATGGATTGGAATTCGGATTCCATGGTTCCTAACCATTTATCCAAATTAGGAGTGGACATTGCCTCAAGATAGGAAGTAGGATCGTCATTCTCAATGGCTTCCACCTTATTACTTTCCAAAACGAGAAATCAATATTTCTTGGGTTCGGATTGTAACCTATCCGATCTACGATGGACTTGTGCATCTTGAACCGGTTCCACAACTCCTTTGTGAACTTGGTTCCGTCTCTACTCTTGGATCCATGTCATTTTCAGGTTCTTGAACTCTTTTCAAGATTAATTTTACTCCCACTAGATTCTTTATTGTGAAACTATTTCTCAAGAAACAAATCGTGTAGAGCAACAAACGTTTTGTTCTCTTTGCGATTGTAAGATTAATTTCCGAAAATAACTTTGTCAAATTTGGTGCTAACTTATAAGAGACAAGTCTCTTTACATAAGATTCGCAACCCCAAATCTTCATGAAAGACAAACTAAGTTTTCTTCCATGCCACATCTCATGTGGGGCCTTAGGAACCGATTTAGTAGGGACTCGATTCAGTGTAACCACATTATTTCTAATGCACATCCTCAAAAGGAATTAGGAAAGTCAACTTGACACATCATCAAATGAACCATGTCTAACAAGGTTCAATTTCTCCTTTCAGACACACCATACAATGTGGTGTTCTGGGTGGAGTCAACTCTAAAACGATTTCATAGTTTTGAGATGATTGTCAAACTCTTGGCTCAAATATTCACCACCTCGATCTAATCGAAGTACTTAATAGTTTTGCCAAGTTTGTTTTGCACTTCATCTTGAAATGTTCGAAACATCTCAAACGATTCACCTTTGGACTTCATCAGATAGACTTAGTCATATCTGGATAAGTCTTTAGTGAAATGTGATGAAATACCGAAGTCTTCCCCTAGCAATGCTACTTAATGGTCCACATACATCTCATGTATAATGACCGATAAGTCACTAGCCCTCCCACTATTCTTAGTGTAGGGTGGTTTGGTCAACACTCTCAATAAACAAGATCCACATTCCTCAAATGATTCATGGTCATATGAGTCTAAAAGTCCATGTTAATGGAGTTTAGATATATGTTTCTTATTTATTTGACCAAGCCGGCAATGCCACATGAACGCGTTGTTCATATTGTTCGGTTCAGAAATCCCATTTATATTTTAAATATCTTCAATATTATTTTATTTCTCATCATCAAGGATATGAAGACCATTCAATGACATATTCATTACAATAAGGCATATCATTAAATAAATATAAAACTTCTTATTGAAAATAAGAAAATTATATTCTTCATCATCCATTTAAGAAACGGAAATAATACTCCTACTCAAATCTGGAACGTAGTCATACTTGTTCAAAACAAGTACTACTTCACAAGGTAAAGTGACTTCATAAGTCCCTATGGCTAATATAGGAACCCTTGCTCCATTCTTATGCATAGGTTTAACTTACCTTCTTTGAGTAGCTTTCTTTTCTTTGTTCCTTGCACATTTAAACAAATGTGAGATCCAATCCGGTATCATATACTCAAGAACAAGAAATCGAAAGGAAAATATCTATCATATAGATACTTGAAGTAGTAGCAATCATATTGCCCTTCTTCACCTTTTAGGCCTTCCTAGTAAACCTTGCAACTTTGCTTCCAATGACAATCTTATTGCAATGATAGCAAAATGCATCATTTTGAGACACTTTGGATTTAGCCTCTTCGGCTATGACAACATTTGTCCTAGGTTTAGAAACTTTTGCTTTACCTTCTTTTCCTTCCTTTATGAACCCTTTTATTGTGTCAACCATTAATACAATTTGCGGATTGCTCCTTCTTTCATCATATGAATTAAGAGCCTTCACCACAACATATATCTTTTGCCTAGCTTGCACTTGGAACATTTCCCTTTTTGCGTTATGCTAGAACAAAAGAATAGTTATCATGTGCTCAAGGTTCTTCATAAGAGACTTTAAACATGGTGGCAAATACAAGGCAAGCAATATTGTCAGAATCATCAATATATTTCTAATGTTGCTTCCTTATTTGCCCTTTGCAACATTTGCAATGGGTTCAGTAGGAACGGATTCGTCAAGAACGTACACATTATGTATTGTTCCTTTCGAACTTTGTCCTTCATAAGGACGAATCGCAATTATCATTATGTAATGCTATTTCTACAACAAAATATACAAATTATATGAACACATATCAATATCAACACATTTATCATTTAAGAGAAAATAATGTATTTTACAAATACTCCCACTAAATCATACACCTTCCAATGCAAATAAGCATAATATGCATTTAATGGGCTAAGATCCAACTTTAATTTAATCTCAAGTACGCTATGGCGCACCGCTCAAGATTAAACTAATTAGGTAGAAAACATCAATCATATTGTATATGACTCTTAGATCTTTTATGAGATTTATTTAAGACATCATATGTCTAAGCATATTTTAATCTCATCTTATGCCTTGGGTCCAAAACCATTTTGATAACCCAATTAAGTTCATCCACTTTAAACGTATAGGAACCACCATTTCCTCATCTTGCTCGCAAACGGAATAGAATCAAAGCACCTTGCTATGGCAAGCCCACCCAAAACTATCCGAGTGGTCTCAAGTGTTTTAATCATGGATTGGCATAAAGAACTTAAAAGTTAAATGAAGGTTATTTAAAGTAGACTATAAGCATATCAACAAAGATAATCATAACTGTACACCAGGTAAGTTCCCAAGAAAATAGGTGAGCCACAAGGACTGCTTAAGTACCAAATCTTTCTTCGACAGAACTCTCCTAGTCATGCACAATTACAATACCAATTTGAATGCAACATAATCAATACTTTGTATACTGACTTGTTTCTCATAAACAATCAGACTAGTAAACTGACTTGTTTCTCATAAACAATCAGATTCCTTCAAATTTTGCATAAACTGACTTGTTTCTCATAAACAATCAGAAAACCAAAATTTAATGTTTCAACTAAACATTTAGGAAATTACAATTCAATGTTTCAACTAAACATCTAATAAAATTCTTAACACTTAAGAACAAATAATTCATGCATCGTAACAATTAATAAAACACATTTAAATTAATTAAGCATGCATAAACAATGAATTAATCTAGCATAGCCCTATAAATTCAATTTCCAGAAATTTATAGCATCCAGATTAAGACAATAACATATCTGATTATCAACATAATCACATATTAGCAAGAAAAATCAACAAACTGATTTGGCCCAGAACAGGCAAGGAATGTCGCGTGACATAGACTCTCAGAGGCCTTATATGTCGCACGACTTAACAGAGCCATCAGCCCTACTCTGTCGCGTGACAAAGTCCAACTCTGTCGCGTGACACAAGATGATAGATTGCAGATTTCCGGATTCAATCGATTCTAATCATAAAGCAATTAAATCAAGTAAACAACTTTTACATATTTAATTCAGCATAATCAGAAGACGATTTTCACATTGTTTCACATAAACAATCAAAATTCTACCGCATACAAAACATGCAATAAGCATATAAACAATTTATATCTTAATTCTAGCATGTTAATTCAAACTTAACTATATGAACGGGGCTATGATACCACTGTTGGGTTTTATGGGTCCATGCGCAGCGGAATTAAGCATCAAATTAACACAAAACCCAAGCCCTAAGATCCGTTCTATACGATTAAATTGAATTCCTATGAGATAGAATTTACCAACCTTAATTGATTTCCGGTCTTGAGCTATCGAACAATTTATTCGCGTGATTTTGAATCACAATCTTCGATCTTCATAAACCTTTCAATCTTCAGATTGGAACTCTAGGCCTTGATCGTCAAACGAGCAAAGACCCTCTATTGTTGTATCCACACGTAAGAATGAACCAAGAACGGTTCTTGAGGATTGCTAGATCCTTAAACCCTTGGAAGAATATTGAAAGAACTTTTGTTATGATTTTCTTGAGAAAATTTGGCTCTATTTTGGCTGCTCACAGACTCATATTTATACTACATTAGTATTAGAGTTTGTGCCCTAATCAAATTAGGAAACCAGCTGTTAACAGCCTCTGTGGCTTTAAGTTGTCGCGCTACAACTTAAGGCAATCCGCCTTTCTTGGCATAAGTTGTCACGCTACAACTTAAGGCAGATCAGCCTTTCTGGCATAAGTTGCCACGCTACAACTTAAGGCAGATCAGGAACTCTCAATCATTCTTCCTTTGGTTTAACCAATTCATTCTTGTTGTGTGTGACCCAATAGGATTATATTATGTTGGCAATGAGCTCGATCATATCGACCCTCATAAGACATAAGCAGACTCTAGCAAGCCATTATGTCTACCCAAATAATATAACGTAAGAGTTCACGTTTCCAATGGTACACTTCCATTTCTCCCTTTGTCTCACGATGTTATATTGAACACAAGTCATGGTCCTTGTCAACTTGTCTTTGTTCAATGCTTTCTCGATTCTTGAGTATAATGATATTCCAATCGCATTGGGGTGTGGCCACACACTTTCCATCATTATCACTCATCGAGGGGCCCAAGCAAAATATCTCTCTTTCGAGGGACCAATTCCATCTTGACTTATCATCCTTCCCATCATGAATCCGATCATGCCAAAGATAGCCTTTATAAATATCGTGTTAAGATATCGTTTGACTAAAATCAAACATGACTTTCATCATATGTAAGGTCATGATAATCTCAGGTCTAGGGACTAAATGAAGTGACCATATGAGATTTAATTATGACATTTGACCATGACATAAATCTCATACGGGTCAAGTCCAGTCACTTGTTCTCTAACAAGTACCCATAATTTCAATGTGCATCTCTATGCATATAATCATCATATGATTATCCATTGACAATCATACTAATTATTCTCTTAATAATTAGGGACGGAGATTATTACAATAAATATGCAAACTATATAATAATCAAATAATAAATTTAAACGATAAAGATGATACATAACGGTTCTCAGTTAAACATAACTAAAGCATAGGGCATTACACCAACACAAGGTACGTGCATTATGAATTTCTTGTTATGCCTTTTGGGTTGACCAATTCACCAGCAGTATTTATGGACATGATGAACATGGTCTTCAAGCCGTATCTTGATAGTTTTGTTGTGGTTTTTATTGATGATATCTTGGTATACTCAAAACCTAGGGAAGATCACGAGAGGCACTTGAGAATTGTTTTATCAGTGCTTCGTGAGAAACAGTTATTTGCAAAGTTCAGTAAATGTGAATTTTGGCTTGAACAGATTTCTTTTCTGGGTCATGTGGTATCCAGTACTGGTATTGCTATGGATCCTGCAAAGATTGAGGCAGTAGTCAACTGGAAACAGCCTTCTACCGTGACAGAGGTAAGTAGTTTCCTTGGCTTAGCGGGGTATTATCAAAGATTTATAGAGGGATTTTCGAGGATTGCAACTCTATTGACCAGATTGACTCGAAAGGATATACCATTTGTTTGGGATGCCAAGTGTGAAGCTGGCTTTACTGAGTTGAAAAAGAGATTGACTTCAGCTCCTATTCTTACACTTTCAGAAGGGTGCGAGAATTCTGTTATTTTCAGTGACGCCTCTAAAGAAGGATTGGGTTGTGTCCTTATGCAAAATGGGAAGGTAATTGCGTATGCTTCGAGGAAGTTATCACCAGCGGAGCAGAATTATCCTACCCACGATATGAAGTTAGCTGCTATTGTCTTTGCCTTGCATAAGTGGAAACATTATTTGTATGGAGCCAAGTTTGAGATATTTACAGATCATAAGAGCCTGAAATACTTGTTTACCCAAAAGGAACTGAAAAACAGACAAAGGCATTGGTTGGAGCTTTTGAAGGACTATGATTGCATTATTTCTTATCATCCCGGGAAGGCTAACGTGGTGGCTGATGCTATTAGCCGTAAGGCTCATTTATCGTCCTTGGTGTCTTGGGAATTGAGAGGTGATATGTTGTTTGCTAATATCAGAGCTATTCCTACTCTATATGGGGTTCTTTTGGAAGCCCAGCAGAATGACAATGAATTGAAGACAATTCTGGGAAAGTTACAAAATGGAAAGACTGGAGAGTTTTCCTTGAACAAAGATGAGATTTTGACATTCAGGGGCAGAATCTGTGTACCTTCTTCCCCAGAGATCAAAAGACAGGTGTTAGAGGAAGGCCACAAGTCCAGGTTTTCTATTCATCCCGGAAGCACCAAAATGTATCAAGACATGAAATGAGGGTATTGGTGGAATGGCATGAAGAAGGAAATTGCTGAGTTTGTCTCAAAGTGCCTGACTTGCCAACAGATCAAAGCTGAACATCAGAGGCCAGCGAGACTACTGCAACCACTGGATATTCCGGAGTGAAAGTGGGAAGGCATTTCTATGGATTTCGTGACTGGATTGCCTCCTACTTCTAGGAAGATGGATGTTATCTGGGTGATTATGGATAGACTGACCAAATTAGCCCATTTTCTACCAGTTTCAACCAAGTATTCATTGGAGAGATTGGCTCAGTTGTACATTCGCGAGATTGTGAGATTGCATGGAGTACCTGATAACATTGTCTCTGATAGGGATCCTAGATTCACCTCACGGTTTTGGAGGGCTTTGCATGAAGTAATTGGGGTCAAAGTTGAGTTTTAGTATAACATTTCATCCTCAGACTGATGGGCAGACTGAGAGGATCATTCAGATTCTTGAGGACATGCTACGGGCTTGCGTGATGGACTTTCACTCATCTTGGGAAGACCATTTGCCTTTAGTGGAATTTGCTTATAACAATAGCTACCAATCTAGTACCGAGATGGCACCATAGGAGGCATTGTATGGGAGGAAATTTAGGTCCCCAATGTGTTAGGACGAGGTTGGTGAGGCTAGACTTTGGGGTCCATATTTGGTTAGAGACTCAACTGAGAAGATCAAAGTGATCCGTGACAGATTGAGGACAGCCCAGAGTCGACAGAAGAGCTACGCCGACACCAGAAGAAGGGAGTTATCATTCCAGGTTGGTGATTTTGTGTTTTTGAAGATTTCACCAAGAACTGGGATTAAAAGGTTTGGCAATAAAGGGAAGTTGGCTCCTAGATTTGTTGGTCCATTTGAGATATTAGAGAAGGTGGGAGAGTTAGCTTATCGTTTGGCTCTACCTCCATATCTTTCTTATCTCCATGATGTGTTTCATGTTTCCATGTTGAGGAAGTACTGTTATGATTCCTCTCATGTTCTGAGTTCTCCTCCAGAGGATGTCCAGGCGGATATGACCTATGTGGAGGTACCATTGCGGATTCTGGAATGGCAGTTCTGGGAATTGCGTACCAAGAGTATTCCGGTGGTGAAAGTTCTGTGGAAGAATCACACCATTGAGGAAGCTACTTGGGAATTGGAGTCTGAGATGTGATAAAAGTATCCTGATTTGTTTGATCATACAGGTAAGTAAAGTCCAAATTCGGGACGAATATTATTTAAGGGGGAGTGAGTGTCATGACCCTAAAATTAGGCACCATTTTGGGCACATGTGGGGCACGTGGGAGTGGGGTGCATTGCATCTCATATTATGCATTATTTGATAATGGGATTGGTTATGTGTTTATTTGATTAATTTGGCCAATTGTGTGATTTTAGATGTTATTAAATTAATTTGAATTATATAACGTCTAAATGGATCACATGGGAATTAATGTGTTAAAGTTATAACATTTGAATTTTTGAGTGAAATGTTATAAAAAGTATTGAGGAGCTTGAGTATAAATAAAACCTCAAGGTGGTTGTTTGTAGTTATTGGATTCTAGAAGGAGCCAAGGTGTAAATACTTTATATAAATATCATCCCAAGCTTCTTCAAGAAGTAATTACTGCCTCAGTTTCTCTCCTTATTCCTACGTTCCAGAAAGGTCCTTAAACCTAGGGTTACCTTCGGAAAATCGTATCAATTCAACCGTCGCTCCATTTTTGATTCTGATCGCATATTATTGATCAGTGAAGCGAGTAGATCATTTAGAGCCGATCAAATCCTATTTTCATTTCGACCTATTTTGGTAAGTTATTATGGTTTTGTTCAAATAATTGTTCATACCAAGTAAATGATGTTATTATGTGATATAAATGATCTTTGGTAAAGTTGGATCATTTTATTTTGATGTTGAAATGGAAAGAAAATGAGTTGGGTTAAACTTTGAATCCATGGCCTTAGTATTTGGTTTGGATTTGATATGGTTGTGGTTTATACATGTTATATGGCATGGAGGGAGTATGTTTGATTGTTGTGCAACTCATATATTGATATTAGAGTTGGTTTATGCCTCCTTGTCGTAGCTGGAACTGAGAACTGGTAGTTGTTTTGTTGTGACTGATGTTGTCCAGCCAAGAAACAGTGGAACTGGTGTTGGGCACGACTCGTGCCCTGTAGCACGAGTCGTGACCATGCCAAGCCAATTCGTGCGACCGTTGTTGCCATACTGGGAACAGTCGTGACCTTCTGGGGATGACTGATTCTGTTGGGGGTGTAATAGGGCACGAGTCGTGCCCTACCCTGCAGCCTTTGAACAATTTTCTAAGCTTTGAATACCTTGTGTAAGCCTGTATATCTTTACTTTTTGTGTTACACAGGTTATGGTTTGAAAACAGGTTTATATATTACCTCCAAGTAGAGGGGTTATTTTGAAATTGTTTTGAAAACGGGTAATATACTTTTCAAGTTAATAAAGGAAAAGTTTTTTTTAAAAGGTGTATTTTGAGGACCCTCCAGCTTGGGACACGAGTTATAGGTCCTGGAGTTGGGGAGAGCCCTCACATATATACTACTTCATTTCCTAGCATTTCAATTCCTAGATAATTTGGAATTAATATCTCATTTGGTTTTCAAATGCTAAGGCCTCTTAATATATATTATTCCATTTCCTAGACGATGTAGGATTAACATCTCATTTGGTTTTCAAATGTTAAGGTCTCTCAATATATATTAAATGTAAAGCTTTCTTGAAAAAATAAGGAGGAATTGTAAAATCTGAGGGATATTAATCCCATTTCCTCGCATTTTAATTCCTAGACGATGTGGGATTAATACCCCAATTGGTTTTCAAATGCTAAGGCCTCTCAATATATATTACTCCATTTTCTAGCATTTCAATTCCTAGACGATGTGGGATTAATATCCCTCAGATTTTACAAATTGTATTTCGGGTTATTAAAGGGGATGTGTTTGGTAAAGGAGTAATGAACCTAGCCTCTATTTAGTCTCGGTTCTAGTTTGAGCGAGAAAATGGGAGGTGTGCTGAAATGCTTTGCACTTCAGTATTTATATAGTTATGGACTAGTGCTACACCCGTGCGTTAACCGCGAG
This sequence comes from Adenophora triphylla var. japonica, assembly GCA_022495995.1. Taxonomy (NCBI): domain Eukaryota; kingdom Viridiplantae; phylum Streptophyta; class Magnoliopsida; order Asterales; family Campanulaceae; genus Adenophora; species Adenophora triphylla. The sequence goes on along the minus strand of JAFEMH010001121.1, from coordinate 484,238 downwards.
GATAAAAAACTATTTCAAAGAAAGTTAGAAATAATAGTAGAAGTTGCTTTCCATAGAGCACGTCACACATATATTCCTTTTATTTTACCCTTTTTCTTTGTAGCAAGTCACTATCTTACAAATGTGAATTGACAAAATCAACCAAGTTTTCAATTCCAAAACTGGTTGTGAGTGGGAAACGTAAATGGAAAGTTTTCTTGAGAAATTAAGGAGCTATGAAAAGTCTTAGTTAAGGAGTCATTTGGCGGTGATTAGGTGCCCTAGGTGTGACCTTGGCGCCACAGACGTGACCTAGGCGCGCCCAACGCCAAGAAAGCTGGTGTTCACAAAGAAGCCAAAGGCCCCAAAATTTATACAATTTCATTTTCTAGCACTATGCTAAGGCCTCTCAATATATACTACACCATTTCCTAATATTTCAATTCCTAGATGATGTGGGATTAATATTTCATTTGGTTTTCAAATGCTAAGGCCTCTCAATATATACTACTCCATTTCCTAGAATTTCAATTCCTAGACGATGTAGGATTAATATCCCATTTAGTTTTCAAATGCTAAGGCCTCCTAGTATATACTGGGATTAATATTTCATTGGTTTTCAAATGCTAAGGCCTCTCAATATATACTACTCAATTTTCTAGCATTTCAATTCCTAGACGATGTGGGATTAATATCCCATTTGGTTTTCAAATGCTAAGGCTTCTCAATATATGCTAAATGGAAAGTTTTTTTGCGAAATTAAGGAGCTATGAAAAGTCTTAGTTAAGGAGTCATTTAGCAGTGATTATGCGCCTTAGACGTGACCTAGGCGCGCCCAACACAAAGAAAGCTGGTGTTCACTAAGGAGCCAAATAGGGCTGTAAACGAGTCGAGTTCGAACGAGTTTTTTGTGTTCGAGCTCGAGCTCGTTTATTTCTTCTCGAGTTCGAGTTTTTCTCGAGTTCGAGTTCAATCGGTGGTTCGAACTCGAGCTCGATCGAGTTCGAGTTGTTCGCGAGCTACTCGCGAGCTTCTCGAGTCGATCTCGATTTCGAGCTTAAACGATCCGAGTTCGAGTTTGATCTTTTTTGGAAACAAATTTTCGAGCTTAACGAGTTTATTTCGAGTTCGAGCTTAACGAGTTTATTTCGAGTTCGAGCTTAACGAGTTTATTTCGAGTTCTAGCTTAACGAGCTTATTTCGAGTTCGAGCTTAACAGTTAATTTTTTAACAGATTTCGTTAACTTTGTATGTAGTATATTATTATTTTTTTCAATTTTTTTTTCAATTTTTTTTTTTTTGGATAAATAAGACTATTTTAGACCTAAGTTTACTACATACATTTTTTGCAAAAAGTTTTATTAAAAAAGTTATGAATTTTGAAAGAAATAAAACTTAACAGTTTTTTGAAAAAAGTTAACTTTTATTTTTTTTCAATTTTTTTTTGGATAAATAAGACTATTTTAGACTTTTGTTTACTACATACAATTTTTGCAAAAAGTTGTATAAAAAAAGTTATGAATTTTGAAAGAAATAAAACTTAATTTTTTTAAAAGAAATGAAAGTATATAAAAGAAAAAAGGGACGGTACCCTTAAAATTACAAAGAGGGGAACAACCAACCTTACTCTTTTATAAATAAGAGAGGACATTTAGTAGACTAGTAGTAGTAGTGGTAGTAGTAGTAGTGTGGTAGTGGTAGTAGACTAGTAATGGTAGTGGTAGTAGTGGTGATAGTGGTAGTAGTGGTGGTAGTGATA